>JBAMDO010000121.1:0-166845 GCA_037074765.1 Mansonella perstans
GTGAAATTTATCTGTGTGAATTAAGCATAAGAGGTTAATCATTTGTTGAATTTGGAAGGTTTCAATCAGCCGGACTCTCCAAGATTCTCAGGAATGGAACGCAGAGAGAGTTAAGAATTGTTTTCGTCGGTTTAATTGAATTTGAAAGCAGAATGAATATTTACAGATAGCGCAGGGTTGAACCTTTTCTTTATTCTAAGTTTTAACTTGGAACAAAGAAATGCTCAAGTTTTTTATAAATATACAAGGAAGATAAAGATTTGAATCGTCAGTAGCAATGCCTCTCCATATCAGAAAGATAACTGAAGAACAGAGTCATCATTGTTTTTTCCGCTTCAAAGCAATCGCTTTTTATATTTTTAAGAGAATAACCAAAAAAATTTTTTGTATTGGAAATACAATCATCGAAAAACATTGAAAATACATTTCATACGACGAAATCGATGATAAAGAGATAAGAAAACCATTTAATGAATTCGATTCTGTATTCATCACTTGTTTTTTCACATGTCGTGAATGAGGACTTCACTGTTGCCTTATAACACAATAGTATTAATGATTGATCACAATAAAAGCAAATACTGCAATGGACATTGAACAAAAGCATGACGTTCTGTACGTACCAATATTCGTCCAGCCATAATGGAATCAGGTTGAGCGAATACCACCTAAAATTATTATTGCTATTACCAATAAAACTTCATAAAGGAATTTAAAAACCTTCAAATTTATTTTAGATCACAGTTTCGAGCTTACCTGGTCACGGTAAAGTCTCATTTTGGCTTCAGGTATATGAACGTTTTGCCTGAGCAGCATTGGCTGCTCACCAGGTTGCACCAATGCAACACAAGTACTTGGAAATGACATCAATCGATCTGTTCGATCACCTGTCTACAAATTAACTATCACAAAAAATCTTTAAAGTGATTAGAAAATTTAGATCTTAAAAAAACTGCAAAAATCTTTAGATTCTGCAAAAGGTTATAAATGCTTAGATTCTCGAAAAGTCATATGTTCATTGAACTAAAACAAAACCTTGAAACCATACAGCCAATCAGGACCCCCATTATCAACAACTCTCAATCGATCGCCTAAACATAAGGCTGTATCAGGTCCAGCTATGTATTCATGAATGACAACATGAGATCCTTGCAGAACTGTAAAAGATAAACATTACAGATCTAAATTATAAATTCTGAAGAAAAATTGAAGACTGCACAAAATTTTGTAAACAGTGTTGAAAAATATACCTACCATCTGAAGAGCTAATACGACGTGGAGTTAAGCGAGGAGACGGTCCTGACGATGATCGACTACGCTCGTATTCTGATATATCGCCGGAGCTATTGTTGCAATGTAACAGTTTCGGTGCTAATTTACTTCCTAAACATAAATTATTGCAAAATTCGAATGATGAGCTAAGGGAAGAAGAGAGGTGAGAGAATGGTCATTTCTTGCTTATCAAACAAGCCGAAAAATCAAGGAAAGGCTTATACATCGAAAAGTGTATAGCACAGGTAACAGATACGTCTTTTTTTCAAGCAACAAATTTGACCAAAAACTATTTTGAAAGATTATAGATGACCTGTACCATGTAACGTAAAATTATCTTTAATGCTGCAAAGAAGAGCAAAAAATGAATAAAAATAAAAGTTATTGAAAGTACTGCCAAATTACAGTCTCGCTGCCGTAAGATTTGCAGGGAAAAACAAAAAAAAATGAACTCATGCTTAAAAAAATGAAGATGCGAAATGCAGGCATTTTGTTCCTGTATCTTTGATAGTTATTAACCACAGTTCCTGGGTGATAAGAGATACTAAGCGTAGAGAATGAATTTCCAATTTTTACAGCTTCTTGCCACAGATATCATAATATTTATGTGGTATTCACGTTGGCAATGCACGATGAACATCTTTCAAATAATTTTTCCGTTTCAAACTTTTTCAATTCGGTCAGTTTTCTTTTTAATAGTGCTAATTAGAAAAACATCAGAATAACGCCCTTCTCAGTGTTTTTATTAAAAATGAAGATTTTTTTCAATAAAATTGATTATTTTTTTTAAATCGTCACTATTAAATGTTTTATTTTTAGTTTGGAAATTAAACGAAATGTGCCAACTTTCATGGAATTCAAATTTCTTCCATAAGCATTTGATATTTCACAAAAATGTTGAAAAAGACGTTCTTCTGATGTTTGCTGGTTAGCATAGCTTAAAATGACACAAATTTTGCAATTTAATTCAACAAACTTTTTCATTTCTGGCTAATTTATTTTGCAAATCTTTTATGATTTCTGAGATTTTTGATTTTAATAAATGATGTTCTTATTTGGACAAGAATAACGCACTCGATAAATCTTAAAAAATTTTTTTCGGACGAATTATTAGAATACAGTAAATTTTAAAGGAAATTTCTGCATATTCATTAGACTTACTTGAATAAACACCATTTGTAATGGAAGGTGGTGAATCAGTACAGTCAAGCGACAGCGATTTCATTTGTTTCTGCAACTTGGGCGGACGGCGCTTCACTCCATTGTTATCTGTCAACAAATTTAAACTGCAATCGTTTTTGATCTGGAGATTTGTACTACTAATCAAACATGAGTTTTCAAAATATAATGCACATTTTGGGAGAATATGCTAATGTTGTGCGAAGAAATTGCTGAACTTATAATTTCTTTGCAATCGAAGAATCCAATTTTCAAAAATTGCAACAAACTCGAAAGAACCACATACATGTCGTTGATTACAATGGCTCAATCATATCACATTATCTAGAAGATTTGTGGTTTCTGGGAAATTTATTATTCGTAAAGAAAATTCATCTTCAAAACTCAGAAATTTTTGTTATCGAAAATAGAAAAGCGGAAATCTTTGTCGAAGGAAATGTGAAGTGGAGTTACAACAAAAATAAGCACCTAACAATTAGATGTTGTCATTAAAAACAAATTACAGTTACTGTGAAATAAATGGAAGAAAAGACAGTAATAAAATAGTCAGTAGGAAAGACTGATTGTCATCGTTTGTTTAGAAAATTTTATTTTTTTTCCGACATTATTTTTCTCCAACATCATTGCGTCTACATTTTTTATCCTTTCAAATCAAATTTTTGCCCTATAAAATTTACATTCTCAGTTTAAGTATCTTTTTCATAGTCAAACAAAACTAATATTTATACTGATACAGTTAAAAATTGAGATTTATTTCTGAAAAATAAGCGAAGCTCTATTGCAGTGATGCATTTGAAGAAAGGATTCAACTAAGTTTTGTAAGTTTTTTGAGAATTTATTGCCTTATAGGCAATTTATACGTCTAGAGGATACCAGGTGAATTTTCAACAATAAAAAATATTTTACAAATGCTATGATCCATGGATTTACCTTAACTTTGCCAACAAATTATATTCAGCTCAAATTGGGTAAAAAGGATTCTTTTTTGTTTCTGTTTCTTTACTCCGTCCTCTCCCCCTTCTCCCTCGATTTGCTCTCTGCGTTAAGATATTTCAAAACTTCTTCATCAGCCAGCTTGACATTTATTTTAGAAAAATTGAATTTTGCTATTCATTCTGTACCTTACTTTTACATTGTAGCAAAAAACTGGATAAAGAAACGTGAACTTGAAACTGAAATTAAGAAGTTAAAAGCAATCGTTTTAAATTAAACTTCTCCAAATTCAATTTAAAATATTAAGAATGACTGAAAAAATTGAAAGCAATTATTGCAGTCAATTCAGTAGTTTCTAAATTAGTTTCTCCCAACTTACAATATGTACAATAGATAAAACTTTTAAAAAAAGGTACCTGACTGATCCAGTTGAGGTGTTGAGCTGATCATAACACCACGGTTACAACTTGCTTCCGCATATCCAGAATCTTGTAGAGAAGCTTCTGACAAATTGCGAGGTGACGGTGTAGCGGAATCAAAATTATGCGCTGATGAACCTCGTCTACCGTAAATACCAGTAGCCTGCTTCAGTGCCAAGTAAACCGGATCTACTGCATCTGTTTTAGATTGTTATATTTTCAAACGCAATCAGGTTAAATGAGTGATTAGATGAAAATTGTTTTAAAGAGAGCTGCTATTCTTTTTCTTTCTGTAATAATAAATTTTTTAATTGTTAACTATTCCAGAATATCAGTTCCTGTCAAGAAAATTTCTAATACTCCGAATTTAATCGATTTGACTTGTAACTTGAATAATTGAATGTTTAAATTTTGCATTCACTAATTTTCAATAATAACAAATGCTAAATATGAATGAGTGGCATAACTGGCAAATGATAGAAAAGGAATGAGAGTGAAAGAGAGAGAGATTGTTCAGAAGATTGTAACAATGACGATCATTTTACATCGCTATTATTCTGTACATTTTCAATGAAATTAATTTCTATTTCAATATCAGCATTAAGTAAACAAGGAACTATTACTGTAAGCGGAGCAGTACTAAAAAAGATTTGATTAGAAATAATAAATTTTAGAGAAAAATTTGTTTGTGATAATGCTTTCAATTTCCGAAGGTTGCAGAATGTGGATTCCACTTCATCTTGTCACTTTTTTCAGGCAAAATTCCAGTAAACAATCTTCTACCTGGATCGAAAGGTATTATATTTTTTACAAATTTGCACACTAACGCAGCACTACAGTGGTCATTTCAATGAAATTTATTAACTTTATGTTCTATTTAGCTCTCTACGCTTTATGCTTTTCGATCTGGCAGTAAATGATGTGAGAACAAAAAAATAATCATCGTCACATTGTCATCACAAATAATTATTAGTCTCGTATATCTCAAATTGCGAAAATGTTTATAAAATAATTTTACGCTATATTATCGTTGCTATGTTAATATTGCGTTAGTGGTAAACAAGAAATAAATATTCAAAAAATGAAAGGAAAGTAAATCTCTCGAGGATAAGCAGTCAGCAAAAATTTAGTTTAGGTACTGACTTATTTTATTGTGCTTTCTTTGTACCAAATAACTGTGAAATATTGAAATCTAAATCATATCCTCATCGAAAATGACGTGAACGGCAAAAAAAAAAACTAAATAGCTGCTCATCAGTAAAGAAGAGAAACGAATTTCCATTTTCAATTTTTTCTATTTCTTTAAAAAATCAAAAAAAAATTTAATTTGCACTTTTTCTATATAAGAGGGCAGTTTTAAACAACAGTTTTCAATTTCCGCACAATTGACACTCATCTATAATCAATACAAATTACTATCCGGAAATTATTGTCCAAGATGATTCGCTATATTTATTTTCTGGAAGACCTTGATTCCAGGAAGCCAAATTATTACATAAATTTCTATGGAAATACCAAACAAAATTTTTCGCTTCCTTTAATCAGCTAGTTTATTCAAATTTTACAGCATGTAACATGGTTCAAATTCCTCGTATTCGATGGACCTGAATTCTACACCTATCCAATTCTACACTTATTCAGATCTTTCTTCGTCGAGCAGCGTACAAGTCCACACCTCTCTCAGTTCAAATGTGATGCATCTACTTGCTGTCATACTTGGCCTTCGACTATAACCAGAAAACTCTGAAAGCTATTCCAGAAAAACTGCTAAAAACTTTTAAAGCACTTGCCTTTTTCAAGAGATCTTTTTCAAAAGCCCTTGCATACCATCCAGTTTTACTAATTCCGACAAAACAGTTATTATTTTACTCACTTTCAATGATTACTTCTTCATGTGATATTCAGCAATCTATGCGTCTTCACATTTCATCGATTAGAAGACATTTTTTATCGTCAATTCCTCTTCCGAAAGTAGCAGTTTAAAGATCGTTCGTACTAATCGCACAACTTTTCTTTTTTTGTTTTTAATAGCTAGCTTAAAAAAATTCAAAGTTATCTTAAATCAAACATTAGTGCTATGAAATAACCTACGATGTATCCTCAAACCAAATTTTGCAGGTGTCCTATATTACATATGGCTACAAGACACACAACACGTGGCTAGAAACTGCGCTGTTTACCTTGATACCTCGATATCTTTCATTTTCAGAACTTTAGTATGAACAAATTATATAAAAAACATACCAAGTTAGACTAATATTGTTTTTGAAACTTTGAAAGACTAATAAGTTTTGTAAGTTCATATATGTAGAGGAAAAGATTCGTCTCAGTTAACAACATCAAAAAACAAAAAGCAACACTAATGAAAAATGCAGCAAATACCGAAAAATTTTTTTCTCAAATTGCCGTCTGTAAGCTTTTGTAATTTGAAAAGTTCTTTTTTATATTTGGAAAAAAATTTGAAAAAACCATGACATGATACAGAAAAAGTGAAGTTGTTTGGATTTTATTGATGTTCCTTAAAATAGATTCTATTTTCAAGTAAAATTAATGATATGATGATATTAATCACAGTATCAAACCACGTACCGCTGCTACTTCTTCTACTCGCCCAATATTCTATTAAATCATGGTGATAGATTTTAATTCTGTGCTTTGTTAATTATAGTGCAATTCAGAATTTAATTTCTCTTACTTCCTAAACCTTAATTGCAGGTTAGCTGTAAAAGAATCGATTGGTACAGTAAAGACAAAAAGTTAGAGGATTGCAGATATACTTAATAATTAATACTGGTATGACAGAATCGGGCAGAATATAAATATTTTCAGGAAATCTGTATTTATTATACATTTTTTTTCACAGGAAAGCGCACTTGCAGTATCAGATTAATGTCTTTTTTAGAAAACTATGTTAGATTAGACTTGAACTGGCTTTGTGGAAACTCAGCAAGAATGAAGGAGAGGCGTATATTATTTTCACAGATACATAGAGGATCAGATATTTTTAGATATGGTCGGGGTTATAGTTTTTTTTTTCCTGCAAAACTGTAGATCCCGATTTATCTAGATAGGACTTAGAATTATCAACGACTGATTTAGGCATTTGTCCAGACGATTTAGGATATGTTAGAATAACTGCAAATCCATCTACAAGAGGTGAACGAGATTATTTTCTCATTTTCATCATCTCTTTCATAATTAACACTTATCTGCTTACTGTTGTTATATGGTAGCCATATTTGATAGGCATTTTTAATTATATTTGACAAACCTCTATATTATGGTTATTTTGATCAGGAATATTTCGCTGTTATCGAAATGTGATCGTATGAAAAGGTAAAGCCGCGCCACACCCGCCCGTTCATAACTCACTATCCGCCCAGAGTTACTATCTGTCTGCCAAATATGCCGTTTTTTTAACCACAGTGAGCGGTGGGTGGAGATATATATCAGACTTTTTGGAGATTTCTAAGACATACATGCCTTGCAATTATTTGTTTCAGGCAAATTTAATAGATGTACATAAAGCGATATATTTGACAAATTAATGTTTAAATAAGAATAAAGCTGACTATAAGCAAAAAAAAAAAAAAAAAAAAAAAAAAACCTCTGGAAGGTGTCGATTCAATGAATTGATCGTTGTATTTCTGAAATTGAGTTGTTAGATCGAGTTTCTGGAAAAAAGAATTACCCCTCTATTCTACCTCGTAGATCCTTCCAACAGCTGGCAGTAACGATTGCTCATACAGGTGTTGAATTTCAATGAAATGAAAGTGATATGTGCAAACAGAACAAATAAATGATTACTCATTTTTTAAGGTATGACAAATGACCATGTTGAATTTAAATGTCACTGTGGATATCTCAACTAATATTACTGGCCATTTTGGTTAAGAAAGCAGGCAATCAGGTAAACAAGGAAGGGTAGATTGATTAGTTATGAAAAAATGGTTGCATTTTCTCTTTTCACTTTCTGCTTACTGTTTATAGGCACATTTTAAATATAGCAGAAAGTTGAAAATGGCAGTGATCGGGACCACTTGCACACAGCTTGCTTAATAGTCACGGGAGATGTGAGAGAGGAAAGAGTTCACAGTACGATAGCTTACCGCCTTACTCTTCAGTACTTATTGAATACTACTAATCATTGTTTTACTTCGATGCAATATTCTGAGGCAAAAAACAAACCTCAGATTTCGCACCAAGAGGTGGATTTTTCAGTCTATGCAATGACTGTATGACACGAAACGCGGATGTCCATTTATGACGCACTCGCTTAGTTTGCGCTACGGACGAAGTTGTAATGCGAGCACCAGATTCTTCTCCGAACGATGTCACATCCGAATCCATTTGTGTATTTCAGCTTGAAGAGAACATTTTATATTAATGCATGACGCTTTTTAGTTTTCATAACGTCATTAATTGCATCTTCTTTCTAATTGCTATCCAGAAATGGACTTTGCCCCAATTATTTTTCTATTCATCATACTTCTCATCCGGTAATATTAATATTCGTTACATTACTTCTATAACACGCACATAATAATTAAAGAGCATTTGACAAATTTTAAGAATAGCATTCATAATCAAATTTAAAAATGAATGTTTACAGCTGTGTGATTAAATAAAAGTAAAAATATTATATCATGAACTGGAAAGAGAAACGGTATTTTTACTCAGCCATCATTGTGGCTTCAATTTATTGCATTTTGGTTATGTCCAGTATTTTTAAAGTTGCAGTAGTCACTAAAAATAATGCATATCAGCCTAATACCAAAAATGTGATAATGTAGAAGTGCAGTAGTTGGTCACTGTTGGAAAAATTGGAATTGTATACTGTAGTGCGATGAGTTGTAAGAAAGAGGAAAAATTTTTGCAAATGATAATCAAATTATGTGCATCTTAGTGGCAAAATTTAACAGTATTGAACAATATATTAAAAGAAGTAAGTAAGAACAGGTCATATTTAAGCTCGATTTTGTTTCAATTCAAGAAAAAAAAAAAAAAAAAAACTCAGACCGAATGAATAATTTCCACGTTGTTAATTTATTGTTTTAAATACCATGAAGTAATAGAGAAACATTTGAAAAAATCGAGCATGCAAACTCAAGCTCAAATGTCGAATTTGAGTTCTGAAGGGAATTTATTTGCATGATAACATAAACAGTAAAAATAAGCATTTAATGAAAGAAAATCATTCCAACTTTTATGTTTAATAGATTGTTTTATACAGTAATCAGATTTGCTTTATAAATTAAACACACTGCCAGTGCATCATTTCTTTCCGATCAAGTGCTACTTTTAATTGTTACCTCATAATGATTTATTTAGTTTAATGATATAATCAAATGAAATGCGAAGCTAAAGATTTCCGCCATTGATACCAAACTCATTTTAAAGCTTTTTCGGATGCAACTTTTGTGACTGACTACCAGTATGAATTATAATGCTATTTGAGCCGATTAGAAAGATTTTTGAATAGCTTGTTGAGTAAAATTAAACTCGAATATTACCAGAAAATAAGATATTTTTAAAAATATTTTCAGCAGTATTAGTGTTTTGCAAGATATGATTAGATTTTGATGCAAAACACAAGCTAAATATCTATATTCGATTCTCATAACATTCTTCTAATTGAGCATATCTGTTCAGCGCCTATAATTTAGAAATGATTGATTTCATTTTTCCAAAAATTTTAGAAAACATCACTGAGTTCAGCACACCAAAGCAAAAAACTACGAAATGCATCCGTTGTTTAGTTTAGTTATTTAAAGCTTAGTATTCAATTTTTTGTTTTTATCAAACTTTTAAAAAAAAACTTATACTTAGTATTGTCATGAAAGAAGTATACATAATTTTGATACAGAGGCTACAAATTATACACTTATTGTCGGTTACACGAGCTATCCATACGGTATCCATACGGTTTTACGTCTTGTCTTTGAAGTCATAGAATGGGATTGGAATTTGGCTTATAAATCTGCCTTGCTGAATATCCTATCCGTTTCTATAGGAACAAAAAGCTGCTGTAGAAGATGCGTAGAAACATGTGGAAATGTGAAGTAAATCTTCTCACTTCAGTTTATTCCATTTTTCATTTAAAGGTGTTCAAACTAGTGATGAGCTATAACCGAACTTATTACAGTTTTTGCAGTTCATCTAGAAAAAAGCTTGATCTGACTAGTAAGCAGACCCATTTCTGTGAGAAGCCCTACTCGAAGTACATAGACCTTTTTCAACAAATCCTAAAAATCCATTACATTAACGTTGCATTTGAGGGAACAGTGTTGGCAGTATCACGTTTCAGATGTTTAGGAAAAACATTCTCAACTCTCATTATCATCAATTTTTTTCCCTCAACCTTCATTTGCATTTCATCCATTAAAAATAAATTTTTCTAATCAACGAAATGAGATCAAAATTCTTTGAACTTTTCCAAAATTGATGGATTTGCGAGCTCTTGAGATTAATTACTAGGGTTATCAAGAATGTCACTGCTTTTCGAAAGAGCTTGTAAAATGTAATCTACGGTTAAATGATCGAGCACTGTAATGGCAAATCTTGATATCAACGTTTGATATTATAATCTGACGAGTTGTACCTGACGCGAACAAAGTCTCGCTGCTGTAATGTCCACTGTATCACATCGTGATGATAGGTTTCAGCAAGTCAGGAAGAAATTCATCGCTGGTAAATGGACGGAGTTCGTCAATGAACTTTGCAGGCTAACAATACCTAAGTAATAGGCTACTTTTGACACTTATTTCTGGACAAAAATGAAAATCATAAAAATGAGTTCAACTGATTAAGCTCTTCTTGGACTGACTTCTGTTGCCGACAGGCGGCTTAGACTACTTTTATCATATTTACTAAACTTCTCAATAAAATGAGCACAATAACTTATCTGAGAATCTTTGCAAAATGAATGATATCTACTGAAAGTTAAAGTTTGATGTGACTTGAAGAGATGTTAAAACTTTTTAGAACAAGAACCATAAAAAAAATGAATACGAATCAATTCTTTTATAAGGAATAAGTTATTTCCAATATCAATCATTTGTTTTATTGAGATGTTTCTTTCAAAAAATCTTGAAGCATTTTTTTTGGGAGCAAATGATGGTTTGTCGTTTACATTAAAAAAGAAAAAAAAACGAATTTTTGGTTATTTCAGGTTTCTTAGCATTTTTGAAACACTACAATTTGTCTGTTTTTAGAATATCCGAAGTTCATTTAAAAATTTGATGTGAGCTTTTTCAGAGAAAAGCTTTAAAGCTTTTCTTTGGCATCAAACATTCCAAAGCATCATCAGAAAAGTTGTGGATGCAATAAGCGGCATACTTAACAACAAAAATCTCCTAAAATTTCTGATAATGTTTTTTGCACTGTCGAAAAAGGTACAAATGTTTGATTTAGAAATATAGTTAAATTTTTTAAGAAAAAAGTGGGATCAGATCAAATCGCCACTCAAATGAATCTATCGAAGAAACAAATCAATCGAATCCATTTTAGAATGTTTTATTATTTGGTTAAAAAAAAAAACCCTGAAGAGCATTGAACTCAATCAAGCAGAAACAGATAAAAGGATGATAATTGTTGTGACTTGACGGAAATAAATAAAGAATTGTTTTCAACGATTCGACGGAAAAACGAAGGTATTCTATTATTAATATATATAATATAATTTAGAAAAGAATATTACTTCTAAATTAATTTCGTTCTGAACAGAAAGGTGTAGAGCAAACTCTGAAAGTGTCGTTTTCTGGGAAATAAGTGGCAGTGGGATAGGCAACCACATCGCTTTTTTCTTTCATTTTTAATGAGCACAATGTTGTCATCCACATATAGAAAGCAAATCTTAAAAGAGGAGACGCAAATGAATGAAGTCGTGGAACGGTGTGAAATGAGACAGCGGGAAGTCATAAAATTGATGAAAATAGCAACTGATACATCGCACACCTTATGTAATAAAACCAATGACTGTTTCATTCAGTTCTACTTAGAGAAATGAAATTTAATGAGTTATGACGTCGAAAAACTTGAATTCATTAAACGGCTAATAAAATTTATCCAAACGTAAGACATTTAAAAAAGACATTGTTTTAAAAGTTATTTTATTCATCAGAAAAAAATTTTCATGTATATCGGAAGTGATTACGAAAAACAAATATGCATTCTAATTTTGGTGTGCTCTCATTCTAGTGAAATTACTGCATCTATTCAGTGAAAAATTTTTATGGGGAGGTAAATATTACATGAAGTATATGAATATAATAGTATATGAATAGTACATAAATACTTGTTTTCATCAGATTTCTCATTGCAAGTGATTGAACTTCACTGCAGACGAGCTGCAAAAACAAAATATATATGTATAAATAAAAAAATTTTCTGTTTTTCCTGTTTGTAATTTACTTGTCGAGGTGAAACATAGTCACATAATAATAGATTAGCGTTCAATGAAAATAATCTATGATACCAAGCACAAATTAATTTTTTTTAAATCGCTTTTTATTCTTTTTACGTACCATTGAATTGGTGAAGAAAAAAATTAAGGTTTACTCTGATCCTGATAAATAGAATCTCTGGAGAAGTACTTCCAAAAAAAAAAAGCTCATTTCAAATTCATATTACAAGCACATTTGTTAGATTTTAAAATTCTGGTTCAGCAAACACTTATTGATTCTTTTAATCCCGTTCCACATTCCGAAAAAAAGATATCGCTAAGGATAAGCGTAAACTGAATTACTGTAGGAAAAAATTTGATAACTTTTAGACTTTGAAGGATACAATTAACAGGCTATTCGGAACTTCATTTTGCCGCAGTATTTAGGAAGGAGTCTGAGATAGCCATTGTGAAACAAGAAATGTTGTGATTAAAAACAATAAGCAATAAAAGTCGTATCAGATAATGTTGAACAAGAATGCAAATATTCCAGACAGTTCTATTATGAGTACGAATGAATACATGGAAAATTTTCTGGCCACAGAAAGATGTGAATAACAAGATAACAGCTGCGCATCCCGTACATTCAAAACTGTTTCTCTTCAGCTCGCTGATGGCCGAATGTCAGCCTCCCTCGTTGAATTGCTTCCGAATTTTTTGCAAATTTTCCTTTTAAGAGTATCAAATGGCAATTAGTTCGAAATTTGCTACGCTCGCTTCAGCAATTTTAGCAGCTCCGAAAAATGTGTTAAGCTTTCAAAGCAAAGAAGGAAAAACGACGAAAGGTTCGTATGAGAGAGGGAGGGAAAAAAGAAAAAGTGCCCAGAAGTACGAGCAAAATTATCAAGCAGTTTGGAAATCAACAAAAAGATTATTGGTTAGACAAATATTTGAACTCTTGCACTTTTCAAAAACTGTGAGAATTGATGCTGGCATGATAAATCAAAGAGAAATAATGTTTTAATACATTGGAAATCCAGATTTCCAAAAGCATTATTTTAATATAAGTTGATCAAAAATACTGAATTTTTGCAGCATGTACTTCGGCAGTAATGCTGAAAGAAAGAATTAACGCGCCCACCTATGTTTACCTTAGACTGTTCTATGCACATATGTCCCACTAATACAAATAATATATCGCAAAGCTGCAACATTACGACAAGTAAACGGAAGCGTAAAAAATCGCAAATTCTTTCAACAGAATTTTTAAAATATGTTAAAAACTTAATGTTTTGTGTTATAGAAAGCTTTTTGGAAGACAAACATTTGCAAAATGAATTGGCTAACCTGGCGCGAACCTTTCTCCAGGAACAATCTCACCAGTACCATAAAGCTATTATCCATACAGTTGCAGACATGCTTGGACACTAACAATTCTTTTAAAATTAAAAATTCAAAGAGCAAAAAGAATGATTTGAAAAATCGGAGAAAAGCTTGGAAATTGATGTGAGAATGCAAATGACATAGAATGAGCAGGAATGGGTTATTCGATGGTCAATCATCAATGCTTTATGGTATTTATAACAATTCTTTTTTTTGTTTCTCCCATCCATTACCATTTAGAAATATTATTCATTTGAAGCACACAGCACGACTCGCATTTTGACTTCAACTTCATCGAAACGAAAAAAATAGGAACTGATAACGAAACACCTGACTTGTTGCAATGAACGTACATTACAGAGTGACTTCGAAATTAAAATTTATCAAGTATTAGTACTTTTCCACAAGAAAAGAGAGAGAGATCAAAGATCCCGATGTTTGAGATACTGAAAAGAAAGAAAAGAAGACGTGTCTTCGATTGTATTTTTCAACTATTCAATGACCCCTTCATAATCAATGTCATAGCATTGAAATCGAAAAATTTGGAAAAAGGATTGATCTCCTCTTTGATCTTGTCTTCCTTAACTACTTGGCTGACACTTCCTTTCTGATGATCAGATTTCCTGACTGAAACAAATGTATAGAAAATATATTTTGCATTCATGCACCGAAAACAAAATAACATGAAGGAGAATGATTTGTGAAGAAAGTCTCTAATTTCTCATCAGAACTATGCCTTAACTAAGCTATTTTGCTCAGTATCTCAGCCTTTTGTTTCACTCCCAAATTAATACACGAACAAGTATTTTCATTAAGAATAAAATTCCGGCTGTATGTGATGAAGAACTGGAAAAAAAATCTGGCAATTGGAAATTTTGGATTTATTATTCTTCGGACTACAAATTTCCAGTACTTTGGAGATATGCTAAAGATTGTCAAGAACACAATGTCTAAAAAAGATTTTTTAGAAATTTTTGCACAATACTATGCAAAGGTTGAATTATTTTGAAACGGAAAAAATGTCGATCTTGAATCTGTGATAACTTACGTAAATGTGTGTTATATTTATACAAAGTCATCTTATTGTGGAATAATTTGATCAAGCAGGACAGTATCAGTTAAAATCTTGCACCGATTATTTTATGTTAAACTGAGCAGGCAGTTTGGATGAATCGGATATTCTGCTCGCCACATTTGATCCTTTTCTCAAAAACTTTTGCAGTTTCTTTTTGTATGAGTGGATCCAATCAATTGTTTTGTTATCAAAGTTAGTTAATGAAAGAGATAATTATGGCAAAGAGCAACATTCATATTTACGCAAGTGGTAAAAAGAAATGCTGCTCACATATGACGGATACGTGCATTTTTGAGTGCTTCGTCAGTGATGCGGACTGAATGGAAAAATGTGAAGTTTGGCAGAAATAAAAGAGTGATAAGGCTTTAAGATGAAGAGTTAAAGTAGTATGGAAAAGTGTTGCTTAAGTCACTCTCAAATTCTTTGCAAGAATTAGCTTTAACACTGCTGTCATATCAGTTTTAGTCTGATTTTGTAAAACTTGAATGCGTATGTTATTCCTTAATTTATGTCAAAAATTGGTACTTTTTCTGCTGCTATAATTTTTTGGCATTTTCGTCAGATTTCCTAAAAGTCAGACATCATCTCCCAGTAATTTATGTAAGTTCCAGCTTCCTTTGTAGGAAATGATAAATAGACTTTACTTTAAAGAATATGAACATAGCTTGTTCGAAACGAATGTATCGCTTCAAGTTTTCTTTATTATTTTGACAATTCTATTCCGCCTGTTAGAAGAGATCAATCCCACTTTTATTTTAAGCAAGTATCAACAATTTTACTGCAAATCTCATTAATTTTCCACATTTAAAGATGTTGCTTCTTTTTCCTGTTCATAATATTTTTCAAAAAGTATTTTTCAACGTTCCGCCATTTTTTATGCTCCCAATAAATGAAAACGAAGTTTTCATTTCACAGGGCTTTTTTGTAAAAATAAAATCTTTTTTTCAAAACTTTACTGATCGATATTCAAAAAAAGCAATGTTTTTTTGTAACAGTCTACCAGAAAATCATAATATTTTCAAGTGAAAAAGGACGATAAATGCTAATCACCTCTATAGGGATAGAGGTGATTAGCACCATTCGAAGTGGTCGAAAACTAATAATAAGATTTGATAAATTTTCAATAACACATTACCACTCATTAGCACATTAGCCAAGTGTGATTTCAATATGCAAACAAAATTGACATTGGTAGACAAACTTATAGTGATCTTACGCTTCAGAAAATGAACTAATGTAAGTTTAAGCAGAATCTATTGAGCGATGCAAAACGATGATTCACTACGGTAAATTTTGGTAAGAAGGAACAAGAACGGATGGAATCACCGTACAGAATTCATCTATGCAGAAACACATAAAATTTCTCAATTTTCATCTGAAAACCTTCTCGAAATATCTTTTTGAAATGATATAACGCGAATTGCATACTATTGCTCTTTGTAAGTACTTCAGAAGATTACGACAGTGCTAGAATCACAGTTTTTAAAAGCATGTAAAATGAGGCTTTCAAGACGGTGAAAGTCATTGATATCACTGTAATCAACATTTTCTAGCTGCAGAATAAATTTTAAAAATTTCGTCAAAAAAATCCTTGTGTAGAACCCTTGTCTTATATTTTGTCAATTTCATTTTGAAGACCCTTGAAACTTCCGGTTTTTGTGAACAAGGAATGCTGAGCCTTTATTTGCTCTTTTAGTTCAAAAACTCACTATCATAATATATTCATTGAAATTCGCTTTTTTAACATTTGCAGCTTATATTCAGCAGACTAATATCCAGCGAATTGAAGTTATGCTGATCCACAGTTCAAATTAAGAAAAAATTTGGAAATGCCAAGCGTTTTGAAATCAACAGTGCTTACCTAGCATTAACTGAATTCGTGCATTATTATGCATTGTCTTATCAAATTAATGTCAGTTTCCGGCTTAACAAAAAAAAAAAGTGCAAATAGAAGCGTATCAAATTTATTTAAGTTTAGAAAGCAACGATAAAAACAGCGATTAAAATGTTAACGAGCTGACTGTGCTTTTTTTAACGAAAATTAATTTCATTCCTTCTATCTTGTTAAAATGAATGGAAAAAAAAAGCTTGAAGTTAAAATGCCGAAAAGCATAAAATACAGCGACTATGAAATGATAAAAGTGTGCAAGTTTTTGAATGGGCATTTTTATTTTCTCCATTAAAAGCCAACCGAAATTTTCAGATTTTTGAGTAAAACTAAAGTGACTCCTTGCTTAATACACAGAAACACGTATGTAAAATTAAGCATTATTTGGTTTCTCAACTTGGAGATATTTTTCAGTACAAGACTGTTAAATGCATTTCTTCCGTTTTAACTATTAACTGCTCGATTGCAAAAATGTTTCTGCAATTTTGGATTTTGAAAGATTTTCAATTTATGACTGCCAGCACTACAAGAATGCCACTATGATTTAATGCCCTTTTTCTATTCAAAAATACTGATTACATGTTGCAAATTAGATATATTTAAATGAAAAGAGAAAATAAATCTAATTAGGTGAAAAAATTTTTGTGTCTACCATTTCAGAAATGCTTTGTTTCTAAAGATATAGCGGATTATACAAAAGAGTAAGGCGATATTACTAGCAAAAACGGGATTTCAATTCTTGACAGAATTGTTTGCCAAATATGTATTCTTCTCTTGTTCACCTACTTTCTTATTAAGTTATTAACACTGTAAGTGCACTATAAGTAGTGAGAAATTATCTTTTGATGGAAAGTTTTTAAACATGAAAAAAATTAAATAGGCGTAGGCTGAAAAGCACTGTATGTGAAATGAATTAAAATCGACTGTTATTCTAGATAGTAAATATGAAATTAATTTAATATATTTGTCACAATCATTTCTCTTCTGTTCTTTTCTTCACTTAAAAATTATTCAATTGCAACATTTTTGAAACTAATAAACAGTTTATTGATACAAAAAAAAAAAAAAAAAAAAATACAGGATATAGTCGTTTAGAAACACTTTACAAATAAAAATAGATGAAAAACTCATTCTTGCAACATATTTCCTGATTCATGCAGTGGATTTGAGGTATTAACATTAAGTGGGCTATTCGTATGCCTTAAAAAAAAAAAAAAAAAAGAAAAAAAAACAATTTGACATATTCCGATAGAAGTTGCTATTCTTTTGGCAAAGAATGGAAATTTTGACACAGTTTACAAGTGATTCAGAGTTCGGAAACGCTGTTCATATGGAATTTGGCTCAAAAAGAAGCAACGAATTTTTTCTTAAAAATATAAAATACCACACAACGAGCTGCTCACTAACCTTATATTTAAATAGAAAATATCTGAACCGAAGTGAAATTTTTAACCGATCAAGTTACAAAAAATTGTAATAACACAAAATTCAGGCATAATTGCATATGAGAGTATGAATGAGCATCAAATTTATAAAAACAATTCTCTATCTTTTGACTTACTTAACAATTTTAAAAATGTTCAGTCCTTTTTTCATAGAACTTACTGCAATCAATTCATTAAGGTGCCAAGAAAAACAATGGGATCTTATTTTACTCTTTGCTTTAACAATGGTACATTTCTTTTCATATTAAATCCATATGCAAGTGTGATTTTCATTACTACGAGCAAGTAAAGGTTCTTGACATTGATAGTAATAGATTTCTAGAAACGATGTTTTGCAGGTTATTCTCAGATATGAAAATATTCGAGGCATTTGGATCAACAGAAGGTTCACTGTTTTACATAAAGAAACGTAAAATCTTTTTTGAGTGAAACAGTGAGAGTTATTTACAAATCGAATAATTTCGATTATGAAATTTAGTGCTTCCTACTTTTAGAAAGCACAAAAATCATCTATCATTTAAGGAGTTGTACATTGATTGCGATCAGTCTTATCAGTAGCTTTTTTAAAAAATAAGAAAGCAGTTTGAAATGAATGAGTATTTTTCATCTTTAGATTTTATTTTTTTGTTCTGAATTAGACTATTCCATCCTAAAATATCAGCTCTGGTGTTATTTCTTTACTTTTCAGTTACTGTTAGATGTCTGTTTTATGCTGGTTGAAATAAAATATGATGGAGTTCGCTTATTTGAAAAAGAAAACATGTTGTGGAACAAAAAAGATGTGAAAAGATACATGTTACAGGATGAAAAAGATGTGAGAAGATATGAAAAAGGATCATGTCACATTTGTCAGATTTAGAATGTTGTATTTTCTGCACCGAGACATATTTGCTACAATTCTCTTATTTATATAACATCATAGCTGGAGCGTAAACTCATGGAGAGAAATTATGAAGTGGTTATAACTCGTTTTTTAATTTTCCTGTTCTAGTGAAAGAATGCTTCACTTTTAAAAACTGCTGATAAGTAGTACTTCATATCCTATGTTGTGATACTGTATTTGTATTATGACCTCTTGGAAAAATTCGAACAAGATGGATGCAATTGCTTAATATGTTCGAGATATTTTCACTAAAATTTAATGTTGTACAAAGTAGCATGCAATTAAAACGATGCACCTAGTAGCTAAAAGCCATAGCCATAAATGAAATATAGGACTTGCTCGACTGCTATTAAGCAAGTCTATGAAAAGAATTGAGTCTCGTATTGATTCATACTTCATGAAGTGCTATAAATAATATTCATTTAAAAGGAATTCAAGCAAAATTATTTCAGAATGGTTTTAAAAATATTGATCACAAATGAACTTTGACTAGAATCTGATGAATGATGAATGAAGAATTCAGTACGTAGTGTTGTTAAAGTAATTTAATTGCTGTTATTAGATGTTAACAACAATTGAACATAAACAACTGTAAGTTTTACAATTAGGTATTAACAACTGTAAGTTGCAAGTTTTTTTAAACAGAACAGTATAAATTTTACGACTAGTAATATTATGAATTAGATGGCTTACTACTATTCTGATCGATGAAATCCAGAAATAAAGTTCCTACGTACAACTTTACGGTGGATGAAGTTTTTAATGGAGATAAAGCTAATACAAAAATTAAATAAATATGCAGAACAATTCATAAATATTAATCCTAGAAATAGTTTTTTTTTTTTTTTTTTTTGCAGCACAGCAGTGAAATTAAGTGAAAAAAATTTAAAGAAAAGCGGACTTAAGTCGCTCAATAAATAAAAATATTTTTGCTTAACCAACTCATCTCAACCATGTTTTGTATACACTATCTTCCTCTATCTCCCCCTCTCATCACCAATCTATTTTCACCAGTAAGTGACTTGGCTATGGCCAAAAACGACTTCGCACATGATCATTCGGCTTCTGCTCCTGTGCTTTTGTTCAGCACTTCTATGTCGCGAATGACGTATCCTGTCTGAAAAAAACTCTTGCCCAATGTTGCTCAAGTGGATTCGAAATACGTGAAATTCAGATATAGGCATAATGTCATACATAATTAGCATCCTTCTGATCACGTTCCGGCTTTTGTGGATTCGGGATGTCCCAACAGCTCAATTTCATTTAAGATTTTGGCTAAAAGTTTCTTTTCTATTCATTCCAATAAATTCAATTATTTCAATATGGGCTTAAGACTAGGAGAGATTAAGTGCATTACATAGGTCCCAAGCAAAATCTGGACCCTTCGAAACATAAATTTGAGCTCAAAATAAAAGCGAATTTTGTTTTATTTGTGATGCAGTTGCTTAGTTACCAAGTTTAAGATAAACAAATTTGATAAAGAGGAAATGAAAAAGAAATGGAGAATTTTACTTTCGTGGTAAACCGGAAATTAAATTCTTGCGTCAATCCTCCTTCTCTGAAAATCGACAAAGAAAATCGAAATATATAATTTCCAGGTTTAAATATATGTGTTTAACTAAATACCAAATAACTTCTTAATTTATTTCTTGCACACCATTTCAAGATAGGTTTCGCAGTATTTTATGCGAACACATGCCTATTTTTTAGCAGTTTAAATTCAGTTGTATTGAATTTATTGAATGAAGAGCGCTGAGATTAGACGAAAACTTTGGTTTTGAATGCAGGCAAGATGCTCATTACATTCTGTTCCCAAATGGGTTGCAACTGAAGTTTTAAAAGGGTTGCACATTTATATTACGCTTTATAAGAATATTTATTTGTATTATATGTTAGAGGCCTAACTGAATACCCAATAACTGAATTTCAACAGGAGAGCACTAATGTATACTGTGATCTTCTGAATTCATCTAAAATTCCCAGTAACAACTTCAGGACGAAGGATTTAAATTAAAAACGTAATTAAAGGAAAGATAAGCTAAATGAAATGAGATGCAATAGAACAATAAACAACGATTATTGAACATGAAGGAGGAGTGGCTAAATGGAAAGTTTAAACAGTAGAAAAAATGGGACGAGACACTGAATTGTTGAATAGTGAGGGAAAGTGGTGGGTGTCCTGATGTCCAGATTAAAGCACACAAAATTATTTCGTCAATGACCTATGCTGGTGTTGCACATATAACACAACCACCCCCAATCCCACCTCCACCCTCGCCTTCACTTCTAGCTGTTCTAGATCATCTTCTAGATCACCAGCTGACTCGAATTGTGCAACACAGGACACCCTATCCTTGGACCCTCAAATGATGTGATGTAATAGGTGTGCTAATGGCTACTGTGGCACACCCTCACTCTGCTAAGTAAAACATTGTTGTGAAAAGGCATCTGTTGCTTCGTAAAAAGTAAGGAGAGAGATGCGTTGAGGCGATCTTCATGTCATCTCGGTCATCATTTTGCAGTAACTCCACCATTTCGAATTATTCAATGGTTGAACTCTCCTGCACATATATCTCCGGCGAGCCGCTCTAAGTGTTCTGGAATATGTGGGGAGCAACTTTCACTCCAGAGATATTTTCACCAATATAGTTCGTGCAGATGCTCTCTGAAATGTCTGTCAATTAAATATCTGTTCGCGGTATCCACTTCTTTCATTAATCTGTGGTTCAAAAATTTTATTGATGCAAAGATAGGTCGGAAAATACATCAAAAAACATTTTACAAAATTCTTTTGCCTTTTGTAATAAAGCCAGATGATGAGCAAAAAAAAAAAAAAAAAAAAAAAACTTTAAATAGATTTAAGCTTAAGGAATGCTTAACTCGCTCGAAATTTGAAATCTTAGCAAGCATGTGGTCTATCAAAAGACCTAACGAATCAACACGAACAGTAGGTTGCATACCATTTCATACTTAATTTTGCACTCACATTACATATCTAATCGGTAATTAGATTTAGAAGGACTATCGATGTGAGAAGTAAAAAAGAACTTCACTATTTCCAGACTGTTAAAGTGCTGTGCTTCACAATTACATTGTTTCGGGAAATCTGGTAAAACGGTCCAAAAAGCTTTAACCTGCATATCTCGTACCTGTCGAAATCCCTTGCATTACAATGTATAAATATAAAATGCATACACAAATGCAACCCTAAATACAACGACGTAAAGTGCGCTGACCTTGTAGTGTTGTTGTGCATTGCGATTTTCAAATGCTCCAACAATTTTTCATCTGTACTCTAAAAAAACGTATATACATTTCATGTACGACGGAAGAAATTTGCTAAAATGCTGTTGGCGGTAGATATCTCACCCTCTGTTTTATCGTGCTGTCTAACAAAGCATGTCAACAACAATCCCTTACTTTCTTTGCACTACCTGGTCGATAAAATGTAGAAGCTATTTGTCTTCAACCATAAAATGTAGAAGCTATTTGTCTTCAACCATAAAATGTAGAAGCTATTTGTCTTCAACCATAAAATGTAGAAGCTATTTGTTTTCAGCCCTTGTTAACCAGTAAACATAGTGAATGCTGATATCAACTGTCGTCAATAATACCTCGCTGAATTTTTATTTACAAAAAAGCAGTTTCAAATTTGTTTGCTCTCTGTCACATTATTCATATCTCCAACGATGTGAGTGAGGAGCGCGGAATTGTTGTTTTGCTGATCATTTGCAGTTTTAGCAGGAATTATACTTGTTAATCTAACTTTATACACCTATATAAAAGTACTAAAATCTTTGTTGCAACAAATAATTCACTATGTATATGTGCCAAATATTATAAATAATAGTTTCTTTATTTCCTGTCGGACAATCTTCGTGTAACATTAAAATTTTTTTGGGATATAATTCCAAAAAAACCTCGAATCTACTGGTATGGTGTGGAAGAATTAGAAATATAACAAATAGGAGCAGAATAGATAAAAGATAAACGTATCCTTTAGATTTCTTGCTAATTTTTATCGTTTTATTGATATCACAGAAAAATGATAGCTTCATTTTTTACTGAATCTCCCATTTTCTCTATTTGTTTAGCATGTCAAACACCGCCGCTTCTCTCATACGCAATGCTTCTGTTATGTTATATTTTTCACTTTCAGTACTTACTTTTACATTCTTCTGTTTTCACATAGCCAACCAAATACAGTTATTTGCAAAGAGCAAAAATTTTCTGATGAAAGGTCAGTTTAAAATATTCCTGGAAGATAAATTTGTACAAATACTTAATAGATTAATCTTCCATACATTTGCATTAAATTCGGGTCATTGCTTCATTTCTCATAGAAATGTTAAAACATTACACTTATATTCCTTTTAGACGAGTGCTTGTGGAAATATTCACGTTTTTCTCAAAATGCAACTATTTTGAAATGCGAAGAATTCCTTTTACTGCAGGAATGAATCAAGCAAATAACAGTTCTTCGTGTTCCAATACCAAACACTTGCAAAAAGTTGCTGCTTTCAAGAGCAGCCTCCACCGTCTTTTCTTTATTTCATGTCACAATCCAAATGTTGAATGTATGTATGCATATATGTGTATGCTAAATACGTGTATACGTACACGTATGCGTATAACATTCGTAATATGAGAGCGGTGCTAAAGATTCCATGCTATGTCGTGAAGTCAGTGGAGTGTTGTTTGTTGTGCATAGAAAGAAGAAATCAACACTCGATTAAGAGCAGAGTTCATTCAAATCGGATCATAATTGCCAAAAGTGTCAACGTATTTGTATACTTCTATCTGTCTGACAATGTTGTTTATTCACAAAAATTGTTGATTGGAAACATATTAGTAATGGCATGGCCGAATTATTGGGCGATGATTAATACATGTGGTTGTACAGCAGGCTTTATTACCAATCCTTTACAAACGTTCGATGTTGGTATGTATCATAGGTATCAGAATGTATATATGTATGTGTAGAGAAATAGAGAGAGAGAATTAAGTATAGTTAACGATTAGCGACAATCATCAACAATTGGTCAGTCCTCATTTCAAACTTTTCCTAATTTTTTCCTCTTTAAATTTTTAAAATTTACCATTTTTTTCTGACAAAATTACGTTTAAGTGCAACGCAATTAAATATGACAATAAGTAATAACCTTGTGAAGCGTAAGTATAGAAACCACTAGCAGTAACCTTCTTCTCATATACCTCATTCTAACTTCCTAGCTAGCAAAAGTTAAGTTTTTTGGAAAGTATCCTCCAATTAGCCTGTTTTAACTCGTCATTCGCAACTCATTTTTATTTTTTCAACATTCGTTCCAGTCCGTTTTTAATTGCACATTCAATAATAATCCACATTAACGCAATTCAATAATAATCCACATTAACACAATGTTTAATTGTCAAAGTTCTACTTTAAAAAGTAATTTCATGGGTTATATAACATGACCAGTTGAACATCTTAACGAATTAATTATCTCTAGTATATATTTTATAATTAGTGATAGAACTCATTCAAATATTATTTCAGTTTGCATCTTGTCCATATTTTTGTAGGCTTACAACTTTCTGATCATTTTCAACGATAAACCAACATAGAATTTTGTCTTGTCTAAAGACTAATGTGTTATTGATTACTTGATATTGAATATTGGTTAAACTAGTCTGAGCTAATCGTTGATTGTCTAAACCAAGACCATATTCCGAACAGCTCAATTTTCTTTTTTTTTTCGCTTTTCCGTTCCTCAAAAAAATATCGATTTGACCAAAAAAAGGTCAAACGAATTTCATTTTATGTTTAGATTCTAGTAAATTAAGCGATCAAATCACTAAATTTTGCTTGCGGTTCAAGAGAGTTTAGGTGCATGATCACTTCCAAGGAAGCGGATGAAATGGAGACGTTAATAAGTTTTTTAAAAGTTCAATTCCTGAAAACTTAGAAAAAGAGGCACATCAAATTTTTTCCACTTTGAAGATGGAAAATACAATACCAGTAGGAAATGACAATTTTCAATGAGAAATGCTACATTTTACTCTTAGGAAAAAACACGTGATAATTATCTGAAAATGTTCGAGATTTTGTACGCACATTTCTCCTACTTTGTTTGAATTCGTAAGTTTGAAATGTTCACTAGTTACTAGGGATAGTTGGGAAGCGATATTTTTGCATTTAGTTTCAAACTAGTGTCAACACTTTTTTTGAAATTTTAAAATAAGAAGATTTTTTCGTTTCTAAATTTGAATTCAGAAGCTGATTGATTCCTCAAAATTAATATTGTTTTGAAACTTTATAATTTTCGTAGAACTTACCTAAGATTGTTAATACGTCCTATTTAATACAATTATTTTCGACCTGATCGAAATATAGAAATTTCAGACCGTGTACAAACAGTTTTAATGTCCAGCAGTAATTCTGTAACCATTTACTACAGAAAACATTTTCTGTCATTAGCGCTTGATTTTGTCATGAGTTTCAAGAAGTGAAAAAATAATGTTACAGATGGAAGACTTTTGTTGTGATTATGACACCTGATGGATGAGAATTCAATTTATCCCTTACACTGTACGATTCCAACATACTGTTCTTTGTTTTGCATGAAGGAGAAATCAGTCTAAAAAAACGCAGTGAAACTGAAAACTGTACTTGAGCTTGTCGCAGGACGTATCACTGCTATTGCTATTTTTCTTTGTATTCTTAAAATGCTTACTAACAGATTGTATGGCATCTATCTATCCCTATTAAGATTAACTTCAATTACCTCTATTCAATTGTTGATGATAAGGGAACCTAATATCGTCTTTTCTGTAGACAAGTGATCAATTTGCTTTCAAGGATTGTAATTTTTTGTGTATTTTATTAGATTATTCCATATTTAAATGATTGCAAACTTCCACGATTTTGCGATTTTTATTTCAACGTAGACCACATCTTGAGAAAAGTGTTTTACATTAACGTAGAAATTCGAAAAAGCGAATAGTGTTACATTTCTAATGATAATCAGATTTTAAAGTGCCAATGATATTTTTGTTCTAGTCAATTATATTTACGAATATTTTGGAATCTTAATGTTGCAGTAAACAGGATAATTAAATTCCCCACAATGCGTCATGCATTTTCATCCACAAGCAGTTGCTGTAACAATGCATTCAAAGCCGTCCGATCTAATCACATACAATGCCTCATGCGTATGAATAAGAAAGATTTGGAACAACGCGACACCAATGGACAAACACCGCTTCATGTGGCCGCCAAACTTGGATTTTTGCAGGGTATCGAGTATGTTTCTCTTGCTGTTTGTTCTCCTTCTTGAAAGCAATAAAACGAAAGATTTAAGTGCTACTGTTACCTTTGTAATATTTAGTTTATTGCAACACAAAGCACCAGCAACGCAAGATGCTGTATCAGTGTTTGGGGAGAACCCGGCTCTCGTTGCTGCAGGTGAGGGACAAACGCTAAGTGTTGAACTATTGTTCAGTGGGAATTTGAAATATGCCTTTGCTCGGGCACAACAGCGAGACATCAATGGTACTACGGTGTTAATGGCTGCTGTTGCACGGGGAAACAACGACTTGGCTTTGTGGCTTCTGAGACGTTTCGGGAAGAAATTGGCAATGTTACCCAACAACTTCGGCATGCTACCACTACATGTTGCTGCTGCAAAAAGTATGCAAAACGTCTTATTCTTTCACTGATTATTAATGATGGCAATTTTCAAGTAATTATCACAACAATAATGGTCCTAAACCTACAGTATACGAATTCAGTTTGTCATTATTAATGAGAATAACTGAAGCTATCAGTGCTTAATGAGCCTAATAAGAGAATTTCAGTGCAATAGCATTTATTTTCTTTAATGTTGTACCAAATGTTCCTATCCATAGAACCTTAGTTTTACAAATAGCAGTCGCTATTTTAATGCCTCATAGACTTGTCATAATGATCATATTACGCACTAGGTTGTAATATATTTGGTACAACATTAAAAAATGGATGTTGTTCGTCAAATTCCTAATGTTTATAGAATATAGCAATCCAAAAAACACATTCCAGTTAATTTTACTCATCATATTTATTTTTAATATGAATAACACTCATATCAACAGTTTTACACTTCCTTTTCAAATGAATGTAAACAAGTTTCAAAAAAATTATAGGCAATACTGAATTTATTCGTAATGCAATCAAATATGATCGACGTATGGTTAATTTCAGAGATCAGTTCGGTAATCTTTGTCCTTCTGAATTTGCTTTCTGTAAAACTAATACATGTGTATTTTTTTCTGGTAAATGAATTTGGTTAGTTGACATAAACGAAAACTCGAAAATTTTCTGTGATATTTAGCTTATTACTATCAAATGAAATGATTGAACTAAGTTTATTACCAGGAATAATGATGTAATGCTCTAGGTTATACACCAGTGTTCTATGCAATCCAAGGAGGGTGCTTTAACTGTGTTAAATTTTTGATCGAGAAAGGCGGTGCAGATATTTGCATAGTATCAAATAAAGGACAATCATTGCTGCATGTTGCATGCCTTGCTGGCCATGCCCATATTGTTCGATGGATAGTAAATCGTTCAGCAGACAACGTTATTTCATGGACAACGAAGGATAACGCCAATGCCATACATTGTGCCTCATGTAAGCATAAAATCATTAAATGAAAACAATTACAAAGTCCTCAAGAATAAAACCCAGGTTGTTTTAAAATAGTGTACAGGAAAGAAGAATATTTGCTGAAGATTTTTTTTTTTACGATTAGTGAAGAACATAACCGTATTTGTTAGCAGCTTCAAATATTTATTGAATTGGTGAAACCGAGAACGTTATTTCAACTGGAGAGCGATCGCCTCTTCTTTTTGTTTAATGTGATTTTCCCATTAAACACAATTTGAAAACAAACTTGAAAATTAAAGATGAAGTGGAGCTTTGGTCAGTTATAATTATTTTTGGAAATACATGTATTCGCAAAAGTTGTTCTACATTGTACTAAAACACCGGAACATCAGCGATGTTAAAGAATGATTATGCAGAGCAGTTTTTTTGCTTTAGATAGTGGAAGCGTTGCTGCACTATATATTTTACTCCGTACCATATCTCATAAACGTCGACGACAAATGCTCGCATTGCGAGATTCACACGGTAATACTCCGCTTCATCTTACAGCCATCAATAATCACACTGATGCCGCACAGTACCTTGTTAGTTTTAAAATCATTTAGTAAATGTATCTTGTACTTCACGAAATACGTCTCTTAAAATAATCAAGTAATTCAGTCGCGATTCTGATCTACCGAGAAAGTAGCATGATGGAAAACAGGTAGATAAAGCTGGAAAGCACTGAATATTGAAAAAGATCCCAGTTAAGGTACTAGTTATGGCCACTTTTTTCCAAACATAAAATGTGGAGCAAAAAGAAAACTACAGTCCTCCACTATCCAGAATCTCTGGCGACATTACTGAAGGCATGGAGTGAAGGAAACTTTTCTAACAATTTGGAAAGAACTGAAGGACTACAAAGAAAAATGGCCTGAATGAGATTGGAAAACTCCTCATAACTTTTTAGCTGTGGTAGTAGTGATATTCGGTTATCCGTAAAAATCATGTTCCATGTTGATAAGTATAATTTCATGGTTAGCATCATAGGTCTATTTTATCTCTGATGACCATGATGAGCGGTAGCACTACTCTTAAATGGGAATAACTGAACAATCATGATTTTAATATCTTATCACTTCAGTTTTATTTGTCAGAATTGATAAAAAAAAGTTTCCGAAATTTAACTTCAGAATGGTTTTTTCCAGTTGGAAAATGGTGCCGAACCGCGACTGCTTAATAATGGAGGACAAACGGCTGAAGCAATAGCATACATACGAAAAAATTATCAACTTGCGGAACTTTTGTCTTATTGGAAAGGTATCTATTTTATCTTATTGGAAAATTTGAGTTAACTGTATGACTCATACATTATCATGATGTCCATTCAAACTAAAAATAAAGAAACAAAAATCAATGGTTTGAGAGCGAAAGCAGAAGAAAGGGAAAAAAGAATGTTATTCACCTTTGGCCACAACCGATACATTATACAGAGACAAAGCCTACTCATCTGATTACTGGAGTACCTCAGACCACATTATGCCGAGTAGTTTAAGCAATATTATGGCAGTCAATATTGCTGCACCACCATCACCACAACAGAACAGCACTTCGAAACATTCATCGAAAGACAACTTCTCTATCACCAGTCCAGTGTAAGTTCAATGTTTATTCTGAATTGATTTAAAGTATACAAGATCGTCAATAACACATCAGTTCAATGTTCTGAATTATTTAAAACATACATGTAAAAGAGATCAGTAGCAATAATTTGGCTTCATGTATAATGTATTGAACATGTTATAAACACAGTGAGATGGTAGTAAGTGAACTGCGCCCGATAACCTACGTCGCATCGGATGAAGGTGGTCGAATTTATGAGGATCTTTCAATTCAAACCGACCGTGACTCTTTGCGAACTGCAACAAAGGTTTGTCTCTGCAATGAACTTTTTGGACTACTGGTGCGGAATCTTATTCCTAATTAAGTTCCTAGAATCTTAAGCGCCAATAATAGTTGACTGTTATGACTTATAAATAGAATTGGTGGCATTGTCATGCCTTCATACAGCTAAGCTGTCCCATGCTTCAGACTTATAATAAGCGCCATATTTTCACATATTTAAAAACGATACTGGAAGTGGGTGACTCTGACACAATGACTCTGTCACAGTGACGAAAATTTCAAACTGCTTTTGCAGCCAGTATGTATATTCATTTAGGATAATAGGTGAAAAAGGAAGATTCTAACTGTTTAAATAATCCAGAAGTGTTTCTTGTCACTCATTTTCAAAGCGTTAACAAAGATCATAGAGTAGGTTCTCGATGAGGACGAATGGCCGAAAAGCTTAGCAACAGTCGCACGAACTGACAGAGTTCTACAAGAAATTGACGCTTGAAACAGTTGGCGACATTTAATTCAGAAGTTCCTAATAACCTACTCTCTTGAAATTTTCAGTAGATCTTAAATTTAGAAATTTAGAAGTCGAGATGTATCTGAATAGGGACGCATGTGTCTCCAATCTTTTGATTTATCACACCGTTCTTCACCGTCCATTTCTTGCAATTCTCCAAAACCAAACAAAAAATTTTTGAGATTTGAGAAACCAAACAGGAAATTACTGGTTTTCATCTATAAATAATCTGCAAACTTTGCTTTACTCCTTCGATTCATATCAGTAAGTCATCCAAGTCAAAAGCTTTGTTAATAATATATCCCGATTTCAGGGATGTAAAAATAGCTTTGTGGTTGTTTTTCATTTTTTCTCTTCACTGTCTAACATATAAAGTTCTGAGAGAGTTTTGCAAGTTACTTTTCTATATTTATGTTTTCCTACCAGCCTTCCAATCCATTTGCTCAATTTATTTTTTTATAGCCGTATATTGTATGACAGCTGAATTTATCAATACTTACGTAATAGTACTCGCTTTCATTTATTACATTAAATAATCAACGTAATGAAAAGATAAAATATATTGTATTTTACAATCTATGTTAGCTGTGTTACAGCCGTTCTTTATGAAACATACTGGTTCTTATAATCGTAAAAATTATAAAAATTCGTGCCGCTGTTTACTTTTCACCTATTACTGATTACCCCGATCACCCATTTCCACGGCATGAGGATCTAAATCTGTTCTCAAAGTACCTTTAAATAATGCATCAAAGAGTAAAGGTTTAAGTATATTAACAATGGTTGCTATAAATACATTTACAGTTCTTTGTAAGGACAAAATTGAAACAACAACTTAAATAGTCACATAAATATCAAATCATCTCACTCAAGATTTTTTCCATCTACATCCACCCAAGATGAAAGGTTTTGCCAATGTTTTAGTTATTCCTCGTACACCTCGTCTAACCTCCTTTCTTTCCACTAAATGCTCTTTTTCTCTCCTTTCTAAACATTTCTTTTTCGCAGCCAACCCAGTTGTTTTCACTTTAAATGTTGCTTGCAGCCCGCCAAATGATGTGCATTCTTCATTTCCGTACATAATCTCTGATGAATCCTTACGTTTCATACCCATCGTTTCAGCTTCCGCCTTAAAAAAATATTATTTGTGGATTAAAAAAAAAATTCGTCGCAAAGATGAGATTTATCATTCAGATCACAAGAATCACAAACAAGCAGAGAAAAAAAACGAACCTGAGCGGAAAATGAAAGAGTATTTCCACCACCCGTTTTCTGCTTAAGGTATTGCACAGCATCTTCACCGATATCCGATTCGATTATATCAAAACCTTTTGGCTTATCAGTTCTCCATTTTTTTAGCACTGCCGATTGCATTTGCCTGTTACCACTACCTTCTTTACCAGTGACCATCTAAAAATGCTTATTTTGGAAGGAAATTGTGAAAATCACTTCGTTGCCCTAATATGATGAGCACTGAAAAATGCTGACTCAAGACTCGGTCTACTTATTACAGGTTTTTAACAAAATAAAAACACAGGCTAAACAAACTTACAGATGGTTTCTCCATAGTATTATTTTCTTCATCCCTCTCGTCATCAGTTTCAACAAAACTTTCGTCATCACTGCTAGTGTTGCTTGTACTTTCATCGATATCCGAGTCTTCTGTACTCCTTATTTCTAGCTAAAAATATATATTTCTAGCAATAAACAGAGACGAGAAAAGGACATATCCACTTCTTGAATATTAAGTCATGATAAAAACTGTCATAAATAAAACAGCAATAAACATGAGATTAACTTCCGTTTATTCTAAATTATGTGAAATAAAATATACTAGCAAACTATGGATTAAATTAAATAAGTAACTTGTTTTAAAAACAAGTGGAAATACCTCGTTGTCGTTACTGTTTGTATTGCCACCGCTTTTTTTCCGCAAATTTCGTTCCTCTCCTAGTTTTTTCGTAGCCGAGAGAAGCAGGTGAAACTGTTCGCTGCTTTCGTCAATTTCAAAATCAGGGTTGGTAAACAGAGAACCAAAACGTTCATCTGATAATACGGAAGCTGCGTTCTTATCCTAAAAGAATTATAAATACTGTCAAGAACGGACATCACCAGCTGATATTTTTCAAAAAGCATCAATAAAATAGGCTTCTTTGTTTTCTATATTTAATCAAGAAAACCTTTTCCTTTGTTCTTCCATCAACGTTTTTTACTTCCTTCGTTAAAGCCAACAACTTAGCAGCCAGTTCTTTGTTCACACTTGGTAATTTCGGCTTCTCTGACTTCCTGCTTGCAATTGACAAGGAACGCTCTTCATCAATTTTCTCCATTATCTGCAGACATTAAAAAATCAAAAAGTTGAAAACACAAAATCATATTTGTCAGCGCTATGAATGCACTAAAATATTTGATTTCTAATAAGAAAAAAACAATACTGAAACGAATACGAAAGCATTTATGCACTCTGATCGGATGGAATTAAATCCACATTACCTTTCTCTGCTTATAATTTTCATATGCTAATGGTTGCGTAAATATTTTCGCTTTATTGTACAGTCGGATATCAATGAAATATCCATGCATATATGCACGGAGAAGGCTAGTTCCAATAAGGTGTAGCAAACCGATTTCTTCAAGTTCCTCTTTCGTTACAAATTTGTAATCATCATATACTAAAAAAAGTTTGCCGATAGTAACTCGTGGATGAATAAAAAATACTGAAGCAAAATTATATTGCAAACGCACTACAAAAATAAGTGAAATCTAGTAGGAGTTTTAACAAAGCCAAAAAAAGACTGATAGTATGAACCAGAGAAACCACATGAAATGATAATTTCATAAATACCTTCGGGCTGTTCTGTTTCCTCTAATTCTTCCGTGACGGTCTCGAGATATGAACACCACCCAGGAGCTGTTCCAATAGCCGGAACAAAATATTGCAACATTTTAGGAGCTTCATTAGCAAAAAACAGAAGCCCTGAAGTTTGAAGTTTGCATGAGACAAAGCCAAAGTTCAGTAAAATCAGACATGAAGCTGCTGCATAAATTGGCAAAACGATGCAATTGCGTTAACTTTATTTACTTTGTTTACACATATTTAACTCACCGGAATTGGGATATCGGCAGAAATCATTTAAGTTAGATCCCGGTTCGATTGAAGCGAACGTTTTACCGTCTGTTTCTTTCCACATTTTCAATAAGCGCATATCCATACTCAAAACAAGGTTGTGATCCGGCACAAAATCAATTTTTTTTATTGGCAAACCAGTTTGATGATCCTTGATGAGCAGAGGTTTGTTAGATCGGATATCGAAAAGTAAAACCTGCAAACGCGGTGCACAGGGACCATAATCGACTAAGACGTGTTGAAATAAAATAATTTCAAAAACTTACATGACCAGTATTCGTTCCGACTCCAAGATGAAGCGCATCCTTGAAGCACACCGAAGTCACTATCGGTGGCTCGCTGAAAAGATTTGATATTGCGTGGAAGTAAATGTAAAGTAGTGCAAAAGAGAAGTAAAAACTATTTATCGTTTGAAACAATCATTCGGTATAACAGAAAGCCTAGGTTGTTATGCAACAATGATTAAAACTTAAAAACTTGAACTTGCCTGTTTACTTGAAAATGTAAAGCACAGTCAAGAATGCCACATCGATCTCCGTCCCTATGATCCCAAGCTTCAATTCGGCCATCATTCGTCCCACAAATAAACAAATGATGATCCTTGTTGAACTCACAGCATGTCAGTGACGAAGATGAAGTCATCAGAGGTGTCGAAAATTTTCCTTCTTCCAAATTTAGGCGAAAAATTTCGCTGCTGCAATTGCAAAGTTTTTCATCAGATTTAATAATAATATTATATTGCATTGATCTCGCATTCAAAAAAAGCAAATATCACTTCAACGTTATTTACTTCGCTGGGAGAAAGGATAACGATAAAGTGTTTGCTTACTACATTAACTACCTTTCAAACCAAGTGATAAGTAGACAAAAAGTATGAGCAGACAAGGACTTGAATCTAACATTTGTTTCTCAGATTGAGAGATAAATGCAGTAAAAAGCAAAAATTCTTTCCAGATTTCAGTTTAATGCGGAAACCTCATGTTTGGCTCAGAAATGATATTACGCAATGAAAGGACGTTGCAGTATATGACACTGTTTTTACCAAATTTTACAGAAGATGTTGAAAAAATCTCATTAAAAATATTGAAGAAATATTTTAACCGACTTACCCACTTCCCACAATGTATAGGTCACTCACTTCAGGACAAAAAGCCATATCATGACCAAATTTCGGTATCCTCATCCTAAAATACCTTCCATAAGCTACATGTACTTCAACGTATCGTTCTTCCTCCAACAGCACGAACTGAAAGAAAACGATTCTTTCAATAACTCAATGTCCAGCGAAAATTACTTTACGAAGCTCTCTCAATTAGATAAACTTCTTAACATATCTTATAATACTTGAACACGACATGTTACAACGCTGACAAAAAATTTTTCGTCTGAGCGGAAAAAAACTGCATATCACCATTATGATATTGTCTTTTATTCAATCAATTTAACCCAGCAAAATATATCCAGAAATGTAGCCTACTTTTGAATAATCATCACTAAGAACAGCCATTTTCACAACATCTGCATCAGTACCACGCGAAAATTTCAAAGAAAGATCACTTACATCAAAACACTTGAGAAGCGGTTTATAAGTACCTGAATATATAAATGGCACATAAGCTCTTAAATTTTAACATTTAGCTATATTTCTGGATCGATGGTTTGCATCATTTACAGCTCAGACACTATGATTCCAATCAGATAAACAATCAAACTAATAAAGTATAATTCATAGTGGCTTAATTTTTTTTTTTTTTTAAACTGAAAATTGCCAATTCAACTGCGGAACATTCCACTGTTGTTAAATAGGCTTTATCATAAAGACTGAATTGTCTCACCTGTAGCAAATATGTAGCGTCCATCGGCGGATACCGTAACTGTGTTGCTAATATCGGGCATATCAAAATCTTGTATCAACTGTATTCTTCTTCTAAGATCTGTAAAGAAGACAGTCAAATTTTTATGAAACTATGATTTTTATGAACAACATACATTTAAAACAAAGACAGTTCACAAAAGTTTTGGCGATGTTTGGCGCAATTCTAACCTATATCTTTTTGTTCCAGTTTACGTCTTTTGCGATCTGTGATCCAGTCTGGGATTGATTTGCCAGCACTTAAATTGTAGATTTTGACATCATTTGCAGATAAGATTTGCATCATGAACCAATATCTAGAAATATTAAAAAATATTGCAGTCATAGTTGTTATGCATACGTTGTATATAGATAACAATTACACTTGAGATTGAATTTCCAGTACTTCATCAAATCTCCCCTTTATTGTATGAATTAACCTTTGTCTTTCATCAGATAACAGATGTGCTGACAGAAGTCCATTCTACCTGTCACTAAGCCTAAAACACGCCACAAAAAAAAACTAACACACAAATAATCCCAGATATATGATATGTACACAGGTAAGTAGAAACAGCGACATCATTGGGACAATCCTCAAATTACTCAACCGATAGGCCTGCTGGAGATTCAGCACTAGTTGCACAGAGACCTGGTTTCGAGCTTCTGAAAAATCTAATGCACCGAAGTCGGCAAAGGTGAAGAGGAGGAGCGTAAGTCGCCGATTTCAAAGCTGGCAAAAATAACAATACAGGTGGGTGTCGAGTTCAAAACAATACAATACAGGTCAAAAAACAATACAGGTTAGAGACTTGAGTAAGCATACGTATATAAAATGTATATACATAAACATATAAATAAAACTACTGAAAACATCAAGTGTTAATTTGGGCATCACATTGTATATAGATGACGTACGTCAGTGAGACCTGTGAAAGCTTTAAAACTACTGAAAACATCAAGTGTTGATTTGGGCATCACATTGTATATAGATGACGTACGTCAGTGAGACCTGTGAAAGCTTTAAACGAAGCATATATATGTCATTAATTAATGAAAAGCAACATCATGTTTTTGATTGGTCACAAAAAGCATATAATATTTTTGATGGATTTGACCAATTTTAGCACCATTAAATTAAATGATATTCTCAAGATCGCGTTGGCTGTTTGTTCTGACGTACCTCATTCCCATAGCTTTTAAGATAATTTGTATGTTTGAAGTATCAAATCCGAGCATTTAATTGAATTACGTGACAATATTACACGTGTAGGTTGCATTCTTATACTGATGCTCATTCCATTCTTCGGTTATTTAAAACATACTATTTTGCGAAACATAGTCATAGGATTCTGAAATGTTATGATAAGTGAAGTCAAACAGGTGTCTTGCCCGAAATGTAATATTCAAATAAACTAATAAGAAAATAGTAGCAAAAAAAAGTTAATAATGCATTATCAAAAAAGTTCAGCTAGAAGTTAGCTTTGGAACATTTATTGCGAGACTCTTTTGGTATTTCTTTGATCAATTTGTTCAAGAAAAAAAAATATTCGAAGGTGTGAAGCAAAACAAACAGGAAGTTTAACAACAACCTGAAATATAGTTATCATTTGTGGTACTTATAGGTTATGAATTAAAGTGGAAGAAGAGAAGGAAAATACAGAAGTAAATTCGTAAGCTTAATCCACGTCACATCTATTTAATTGCGTCACAAATCGAGAGTACAAAATCTCTATTTAATTGCGTCACTCAAATCGAGAGTACAAATCGAGAGTCACACAAATCGATTAATCAGAAATTTCTAGAAGATTGTCAGAAAATTATAGGTGTGTAGAAAGAAGTGTGAGGCAGAGCTAGCCAGAGAGCTGACCTCCGCCCACTCATCCAGTAAGTCTTACAGGCACAACCACTCATCAGCGATCGATATTCAAATTTTTGTCTTATACTGCACGAACTGTTTTAAGAGTGTTTATCGCCTTATTTTCAGCTCATTACTTGGCAAAGCTCAAACTTAGCGTGGTCTGATCAATTCAATTGCTTCAAACTTCTGAAAATTCTTCGGTAAGCCTTTGCTTATTGTTTACAATATATTTTTGAAATAAATTGAAATCCTTTAAAAAAACTTCAAAGTTGTAAAATTTTTCAAAAAAAACCTTTTATGACTTTTAAGTTTCAATTTTTAACTTTCAAAAGTTTAAGTTTCAAACTTTAAGTTTCAAAAAAAAGCTTTAAGTTACTAAAATGTTTTTTAAATTCTTTTTTCCAATTTCAAAAATATTATAAGTATAGACAAAAGAATTTGATGAAATGTGAAAAAATGCTTTGTTTGTAAAGCCATTAAAGTAGCTTCTATTTGACAAATTTTTAAATATAAGATTTAAATAATTTATACATATTTGATTCTTGTTCAATTTAAAAGTCAAATTTTGATATCTTAGATCGATGGGTCATTCTTGTTTGTTTTTCATCCTTGTGTTTAGGAATTCATCATAATTTCTAGGTATACAGGTTATGGTGACCATTTAAACATTTTGTTTTGCCAGTTGCGTAAGTTCGCTTCGAAACCAAGTGCAACGTATTGGTAGTTAGCAATAAAAAATTTTGAAGCGAAGCAAACGTTGAATTGAAATTCATCGATATAACTGAGCGGTGAGAGTATGACAGAATCAGTGGTGAAGAACTTTAGTTTTAATTTGGTTTTGAAATGCAAAGAGTGAAGGATTACCTGCACATTTAGAGGCAGCTATCCTCTGTTAGCATTACAGTGGTTCACTAGCACAATCAACAGGTCAGCATATTGGCAAGGATTCAGAATAGCTTTGTAAGTATTTTTTGCTTCAGATACTTTTTAGAACCAGAAAATACGGCAAGATTTAGATAAAACATCAACAATGCAACTGTTTGGCAATATTTTCAGTGATTCGAAAGTGTAACTTTCCAAATTACACCTCACTTCTTTCAAGTTTAGTTTACAATGAACATGAATGAATGAATCCACAAATGATTTGCATATGAATTTTGAATCCACAAAATGATTTGCATATGAATTTTGAACCCACAAATGATTTGCATATGAATTTTGAACCCACAAATGATTTGCATATGAATTTTGAATCCACAAATGATTTGCATATGAATTTTGAACCCACAAATGATTTGCATATGAATTTCGAATCCACAAAATGATTTGTATATGAATTTTGAATCCACAAAATGATTTGCATATGAATTTCATTCGATTCTATTAACAACCACTGTTCACGGCATTTCAATCATTGAAATGATCTTTCCATTTGTATTCCTCTTTTTCCACGTTTGTTTTGATGGATTATACTTCAATCTAAATAATCTCTTCATTGAACTATGAATATATGAGTCATCTACCATTACCTTAAGCAAATGTACTGTAGGCTTGATTCATTAGCTTTCCAATTACATCAATTTGAATAAGCGCTATAGAACTACACGGATTCCAGGCAGAAGCATACTGTCGCCTCTGGCGTGACGCCAAAAATGTCGGATGTGAATGACAGATTTTTTGCACATTGGTGATATATTGAATTAGATTGATGCACGGGGGGATAGAGAAGTGGGGGTGGTTGCATTTTGAATGGGTTAATTATCGTAAATAGGTAGTATTTTTAATCTGATTTTCTACCTGAACCATCTGAATTACTTGATTGAAATGCATTTTTGTAATTCTGAAGTTGTAATGTTGAAGTTTTTTTGTTGACGGGGCGTGTTTTGATTCTTCACTATCTTAATTTCAGTTCAAGATGATGTTTATCTCCAGATGGCGATTTTTGTTATATTTTGGTGGAATTACAAACTATTATTGAGTTTTTAACGGCAGTATCCATATAAAAATTTAGAATTAGAACGTCGTGAGTGAAAGTTTTTGAAATGTCTGATATCAGCATGGAGAAAGAGGTGCACGTGGAAGAACATCATCATGCAGAGGAGTGGGAAACTGGTGGGTCTTGTCATGTTTGATTCAACATTGTATGAGCTGACCGACATATTCACTCTGTAATCTTTAGATAATACAGATTCTTCAAGTAACAAACAGACAGCCACTCGAATCTCAGGTATTTCACAGCAAACTTTGCAAGCATTCGCAGAAAATACCAACAAGTTAGTTTTTTTTAGAGTATTTCCACTATTCGTAATGACGCTATTTTTTTTTTCCGAGTTTTAAAAAAAGCATGAAAATTTTTAGTGGCATGAAATTTACAGATATTTTCTCAGTATCTGCTCAAAAAATCACTCTTAATTAACAGCAACAACATTAAAATGGTTAGACTGATCTGGTTTTTTTAACATTTCCCTAGTACAATAGTAGGATTCTCATAGGCAGTTTCAGTTTTTCCCTTCATACCGTGCACAATAAATTAGTCATTATGTTACCATTATATTTCATAATGAAGATTGGGCGGTTCTTTGCTAAAACTTTGTATCAGTTTTTACCAGATTAGTTAGGAAAAAAAAAACATTGAATTTTCCGCCCCTTTAGGAATGGAAGTGGGGACGAAGATGGTCGTTCACTTAAAAAAATTATTATCGACGACGAAAATGATTCAAAAGAAAGCGACAATAGTATTGAAGATGCTGTTATTGGTTTATCATATCAGGTGTGGGTATAGTTATTTGCATGCTAAGAATAAAAGCTCATCAGTTTGCAGCAAATTAGGAATAACAGAATTTGTTGGTTAACAGATATTTCATTCCAGTAATTAATGGATGCACTACTGCACTGTTTTTTGATTTTGTTATTTTTGTGCTACATAAAGTGATAGACTAAGTTCGATTGAACAACTCTGTTGTCTTAATCAGCTAACTGTAAGAACTAGTATCTGTCGCTAAAATAAGAAAAATGATCGTAAATAAATATGGTGGGTATAAAATTGGGCAGTCTAACATGCTCTAATGTAGGGTCATTGCTGGATTCTTGTTTAGTAATATGCTTTTCATTTTACTGAGATTCTTGTTAGTCCTATATGTAATTATCTGAAACATGTAAACAGGATCATAATTATGGAAGACGATCTGGAAATGTACAGAAAAATGATGGGGAAAATGGAGAAAAATTTCCTATCATTGGTGGACTTGCTTCTTACATCGGTATATTTAGAATCCTTTCCTACTTGTCACAGACTTTCTCACCGATAGTATTGATTGATTTCTTCATTTGCAGTTAACATTTAAAAAGTTGATGATGTTTTATTTAGGAGATCAAGTCAGTAAAATTCCTGCAGGCCATCATTCTCGGGATATAAACTCGGGACACTTTTCAAGGTACTTTTATCATTTTCCTGGAGTTTAGACTCATGCAAAGATCTGCTTCATTCTCGGAAATCTCTAACGAATAGGTTTGTTCAATAATGACAAACTATCCATAAAATTGATTCTCGTGTTGATAGAGGCTTTGAATTGGATGAGATATATCATTCCTTTAGATCGCACAGTTATGGAACGCATTATCGAAAAATCGCGGAAATGGATCCACGCACATCTTGTAGAATTTATTCGACTGCTGTGGATGGATGTCGGACGAACCAGATGCGAAGGCATGTTTTTGCAAATAAGGATGATAATGGTTTTTGTCTTACCTTAGATCTCATAAATTTATTCCAGTTATTACTTTTTATTCTCGCACAGGAAGGGGGTTGTTTCACTAATCTGTACAAAAAGTACTTCAGATATTTTGGTACCATTGACCATAGCAGCTTATCTAACTCAGTTATTTGATTCTTGATTATTCTGTTAATGTTAGCGGTTTCTTCCAGTGGACAGATATTTTCTCGACAAACTCCCATTACTGCTACTCAGAATTACCGGACATCTCGTCGAGGTTGGTTTTCGTTTAATGGCGTTTTCGAAAATGCAGTATAGTTGATGTTTGTTTTGTCTAAAATTTTTCAGCGAAACCCATATTCCTAGAATCAAAGGTTTGTTAGATGTCATTATCCGGACTTGATCTGAAAATATCTGATTACCACATGAAATAAGACCGATTAAGTTTTTCTGTTCTTCATTCTATCATACACGTTGAACATGATTTGCATTTTTTAAACGTGTTGTAGTTCGTACTCTTAAAATATTTTGTATAATTTGAATTGGAAAATATCATAATAATATTTTTAAGGTTTAGGGTTGACTCAGATGTCGGCCAATAATCAAAGCGACGTGTTGCTCCGCTCACGCCCTTTTGTCGGATCAGCTGGAACATTTGGGGTATCAACATCATCAAGCAAAAGAGTTCTTCGACCGGTGTAAGTAGTTGGCGTTGTCTTCTTTTTCTTTTAGAAATGGTCGGAATGGTGAAACTGTCAAGTCACTTAACATCTCTAGATATCTGTTTAGACATCATCCAATTTCTGCAGTACAAACATTTCGTCAGAATATTCGTCAAATAATTCCTGCTAGCAAATCAGTTTCGGCAACAATGCCTGCTTATGCAACGGCAGTTAATACAACAAGTGCTGATTCCGAAACACGGGTCATGGACATGAGTGTTGGTTTGGCGCCGTTCCTTGTGCCATCTCGAAGACCTCGTCCGGTTATCCGAAGTCGAGGTGACATTTTTAATTAGAGAAATTTTTTTCCATTCTTGATTTTATGATATGTATTGCTGACTTACACAGCGGTGCAACCAAATTAGGCAACAAACTGTTCAAAACACTGTTAGGCAATAATAGACTTTCAAAACAGGCTTTCTGGCACCAGTTGTCACAGCGCTAATTCATTACAAATACGAACTTAATACGATTGGGTATTGTATGGTCGGGTTAGGTGTATGTCGCCACGACCATATATTTTGAACCGAAACTGCCAATTGTTGTTCACTTAGACAATTGAATCGCTTTGTTCCAATTTACCTGGTGTCGTATTTTTATGATGGGCTTTTAAATGAACGTCTTAAATGCAAGATTTAAATGAACGTCTTAAATACAAGATGACAACATGTTGTAGTGCGGGCAGCACGTGAATCAGATAAAGAAACAGAACTGTTGGTGCAGAAAACTATCGTCAGTGACCCCCAGGTGAACTTGATCCTTGAACTCGTTTATTTAGTATATAGTATTTATTAGTCTATTAACATTAATCGTAAGGATGAATATCAATACTGGCAATAGTGTTTAGATAGATACTGTTCACTCTGAAAAGCAGTCTGACGTTATTACTGATCCCGGACAACATCTCCGGAAGAATGTAGCTCATAATAGTGGAGCTGTCAAACAGCAGTATATCATGGCGGAGCCGCTTGAACCTTGTCATGTTCCTCGTCTTCAGCATACTGTTCAACAGGTTGAAATTACATTTAATTTTTCAAATCCCTTTGTCTTTTTCAGTTTCTTTTGCATAGGCTTCAGAAATTTTTTTGTTGCTTAACGTCATCAGTTGGTTAGTATTGGTACGAAGGAGGATGTTGCGTTGCTGGTCGGAATTCAGTTTGTTGCACAGCAAATTTCTCTAGAAAATGTTGCATATTTGAGAAATCGCTAATGTTGTTGGAGATATTTTAAAAGCATTTTGTAATACTCTCTCCCGATTGTGTAGAAAAGGAAGGCATCAGATTTTATACTGAGCTGTTAAAAATTAGGAATGCGGAAATGAACTTTTATTTTTTGTAGCGTGAAGGCCAAAATGATTCGATGGTAAGCATGGCTGTGGATGAAAAGTTGTTACCGACGAGTCTTCAGAATTCCTCTGCAGTGGTTTGTAAAGAAGAAAAGCAGGAAGAAGCATCTTTACAGGTTTACTATCGTTATTACGACAGCCTTGTTAATTGCTATGGATGTTGTGTTTGTATACACTCTGCAGATCATCTGTAACAATCGTTAACATCATACCTTTCTACATAAAATTGTTGTAAATAGTTTAAGCAATGGAACTTTTCATTTCGAATTCTGGATTCTGTGACTGGAATCTAAAAAATCTAGTATTTTCTGAACTTAATTTTTTGTTGACAAAGAATTCTAACCTAAGATAAATTTCACGATATCACAGAATAGTTTTATCACATCATTTCTGGCTTAGTGGTCCTGTTTGGGTATTTCATAAACCTTGTTTTTCGAAACTTCATCATTCCAAGCATCGTTAAAGCAAGTTAAAATAATGCAAATATAATAATGCAGTTAAACTGGAGACATTCCACCTTTTTTCATTCCAGAGTCTTGCTGTTGATTCTCGGGAGCAGATTCACGTCAATAATAATGACAGAATACATGAACCGCAACAAACTGCTCAAGCTTGTATAGCATTTCCTCATCGTTCGCAGCAGGATATCGCAAAATATGTTGAGGAACATTATCGGAAGTCTCAAAAGGTTCTTTTTTTTCCTTTTTTTGAGACATGAGTTTTATTAACGTTAAACCATTATCTTAATGTTTATTGGGGAAACATCAACCTACATTGTAGGAATCATTCGTTGCCAATTCTCGTCAGCTTCTTACTCGACAACTCGATGAACTGCAGATGCGACAGGTCTCGACGATCGTTTGTTTTCACGATATGATTTGGTTGGCTTTTAAAACGCTGGGTTGTTTTCTTATTTTTTTGTTTGTAGTCCCGAACTCGTCATTCCGAAGCAGTCGATTTCGACAATTCTAAGAAAGTGAAGCCGATGGATCGTGTTGTTCAGCAGTCTGTGTCACAATCTGTAATAAGTATTTCGGTAAATAATTCCTCTAAAGGATCTATAGAGGTATCTGTAAAATGATTAAGTAAAATATGGCTTGAAATCTCTATTTACATTGAGTTCGAAATTTTCTTTCTGCAGGCCTAAACATTGCACAATGCTTCATTCAAATTAAGATAGTTGGAGCTGCCTTGATAAAAGTTGTAGTACACTGTTTAAGTTGTATACACTCAAAATTTTGTACTGTCGCTTATCACTTTAATCCATTAATTCTACAGTTTTTTTTTTTTTTTTTTTTTTTCGAATTTCGCCTATTTGTGCAATGTAAAATTCAGGAAATTGGTCTGCATCGACAGGAACCAATATCGCCTGGACATGTCGCCTCTCTTGATCAAGATCATAGTCTTGATCTACGACAACAAAAGGTAACGCAGTCAGCTTCGGTTGAAATGGAAATGTGTATGTTGCCCTCCAAAAGCAGAACAATGAATGATAATATCCCAGCAGCGTCTGACAGTGCAGGTATTCTTTAATTTTTTCGATTTCTTTTTAGCGTGCATCGACCTGCGATCGTAGTAGGTTGCCAACTCATCGGAATTGATTTACATAATCAGTTGTGGTAGGCTATGATTCTGAAAACTTTGTATGATTCAGTTCGATTTTCAGTCACTTTGAAAAAAGCTGACCATAAAACTTCTTCGGTCGAAGATATGTGGAGTGGCGAAGAACCATCGGTTTTTAATGAAGCATGTAATGAGGTTTTGAATCAGCGATTTTCTATTGCGACACGTTCATCGCTTAGCGGAGCTGAAGAGGAGACGACTGTGAATGGTTTGGTTGACAATTTTTATGCAGTTATAAAATCCAGATACTAGTGATGTGAACACTTTTGTTAGATGTTGCATTCATTGACTTCTGATTTTGCAGATAATGCTGATGAAAAAGAAACGGAAGATGAAGGTATTCGAACTACCAAAATAGCCACTGGTTTAGATTCGCCTTCAAACAACAACAGTGAAGACGATTGGGAGGAAGAATACACGACACGTTGTTACTGTGGATTAAATCATAACGACGAATTTATGATACAGTGTGATGTATGCAGGTAATTTTTGGGTGATGGCGCCACCGTCTATGATTTCGAAAACGAAGATGGCGTTGTTTTCAAATAATATCTTTAATAATTCTCTTATCTGTGAAAAGAAAGCTATAATTTTGTATCTGTAACAAATGATAAATTGTTAGTCGAAAATATGGAAAGTAAAGCATTGCAAAAGCTTGGTGGATATTTCAGTGTGTGGCAACACGGCAAATGTATGGACATTGATCGACGTCGAGTGCCAGATACATATCAATGTGAAGAATGCAATCCACGTTATTTGAAATTTAGCAAAACTCAGGCACGGGAGATGCAGTTGAAAGCACTTGCTCAACAACGCAAAGAAAAGGAAAAGAAACATCGCCAAAGAGTTAAAGGACATTTTAAGAAGAAAATTCGAGAAAAATCTGTAGGTTTCAAAGGCATTATTAATTTCAGTACTGGTGAAACTGCAGTTCGTGCGAATATGGCAGGGTTACTTGTCCAAGTCATTTAAGATTAGATGATATGTTAGAGAAAACATCTTAGAATATGTAAACATATGATAAACTGACTGAGGTTTCCAAAATGTGATTCGTGTGATTCGAACTGAGGTTTCCAAAATGTGATTCGTGTGATTCGAACTGTGAGGATTTGTATTATCTATGTATTCTTAGGAAGAAACGAAGAAAAAACAATTAAGAGGAAATTCATCGAAAAATTATGTCGAATGTTTCAAGTATGAATACACAAGATCTGTCATGGCATTTTCACGCAAACACGAAGACACGGTAGATCCCATTTGTCATTTTTTTAGTCGATGCATTTAAGTTTTTGAAATAATCTCTGTGTCCTTGCTTTGTGAAATTTCATGTAGGAATTACTTGTTTTGAATTAAGCATAAATAAGGAGTTTGAAGGGTGATCCTGCGACATTGGAAATATTGCGAAATGACGACGGTGTGAGTGTTATGTATGTCACGCATGTGTCGATGGGATTGGTTTCGACACGGCTTTACCATGGTGATGAACCGGTAATGTATATTTGTGGTCGTGTATCGCTACCCTGTGAATGTCGTGGTCGAGAAGAGCCAGGCGCGATCGTACCTTTTGTCACTTTATATAGGTAGGTTATTATATCTTGCACAGTCGTCGCACTTAAAATTGCTTAAGGTTGTCCGAAATTGGATAAAACTTTATTATTTTTCTTGATAATTTGTGTGTTCGATGTTGCAGTTATGAAAAGTGGCTTGATAGAGGTATGCTAGTATAAAGCTATACTAGTTTTTGGTAGATATGTCGGTAAGCTCTGGAAGAGAGCAGGGAAGTGTAAAAATACACTGTTTTGGTTTTATTTCATGTACATCGTACACGTGATATTTTGATTGAGCCTGAATTTTTTTTTTTATTTTGATTGATAATATTTCGTACGAATTATATTTTTAGTGACCTAGTAATTGAGGGAAACAGCGAACCTACATCAATTTGTATTGATGCTCGTCGCTTCGGTTCGAAAGCACGATTTGCTCGTGCATCTTGCCGACCAAATATCAAGATGGAACATTTCTTTTTGAAAGGCAAGCTGCATATCATCGGTATTGCTGCTGGAAACATCGAACGTGGTGAAGAGGTTATCATTTTTTACATTTTTCATACATAACTGATGTATTTCTGTTTTGTACTAACTTTACAGAAGCTATAAGGACTGAAAGCGCTTCGGCTAAAAGTGATCAAATCTTGAAGCATTTAGGATAAGATTTAGGCTTATAGATGGAATATGCGTTTTCAGTGTTGTTTTGGTGTGATTTAGATTACTGTTCCGTTCGATGCCGATTACTTCATGTCAAAAACGAAACTTGTTTGCGCGTGTTCAGCAGATGACGAGGATGATGGCGGTGTGGATTGTTTAGTCCGTAACTTCAATCGGTCGCTCGAACAAAAACAGAATTCAATCACTGCTACGGTTGGTGCATTATTATGTGGTAAAATAAACAACGAAATTTCTCCAATCTTTTTTTCTGCTCACATTTGTAGAGGGATATGCTACATATAGCTATACAGAGTGTTTCAGTTGTTACAATACAGTGTGTGGTCATTTTTGTTAAAATTTGCGTTATTGCTTATCAGTAAGAACCAATGGGTTCCTTTGTTATTGATTTTTTCTTGTTAATCGGGGTTATATTCATTGAGGCGGAGTTCCGTATTTCTTATATCTGCTAAGAATAGTTCAACTGATGGGGTCGTTGCTGTGTTTTTGACCAATCGAATACACATGAAATTGAAATTTGCAGAGCTCAAACATAATTTCGCGTCCAATAGTAAACGTTGATTCCACTTCGAAGCATAACTCCAAAAAGCAATGTATGGAGAAAAAAGTTCAAGCGGATATGAAGTCTAAAAATATTGCAAGTGGATCTCGGTACACTCCTGCAACATTTTCATCAAAAGTAACTCCATCTGGTTATAGTGGTGAAATTAATACAGTCGGAACAGTGGAAACAGCAACGCCTTTAACATCTGCCACAGAAAATGCCAATGCATCTAAGAAGGATGTATTGATAGACAGCTTTATAAAAATGTACGTCGTTTGCTAATAAGATTTTCACAAAGCTTTTTATTTCGTAATTTTTGAAAGATGCGGTGTAATTATTTCCCAGAGAAATATAGACTGTAAATGAGTAATCTATTCGCTGAGTGAAATTATGGGAACTAGTTGTTTCGGAGCATTTGATTTTTTTTGCTTTAGACAATCCCGTACTCATGTCACCGAAAGCGGTTCTCCAAAAAAAGCTCGGACTAAGCTTCGGAAGATATCTCCAAGTACTATGTCATACAGGAAAAAAGGCAGCATCAAATTACGCTATCGTGGAGCAGTTAGTTACGGAGCAGTCGGAACTAAGCAAAAAGCATGCAAAAATGAATGCGAAAATTCCATCATTGCACCAAAGACGGAAACGTTTGTTGTTCTTTTATGAAAATTTGTTAATAATTATTTACTAAGCAAAATAATTTCACATGAATTGGTCTCTGAGTACGATTCGGTTGCGAATTTAATTATTAGTTTTATGGAAATTCTTGAAATTCGCGAATGTATTTTTTTCAAGTGAAATTACTGATGCTGCCATGGGCACAACGGATATGGACAGCACACTGAAAAAAGTAACTTGTTCACTTAGCGGCGAAAGGAGTGTGCAAGTAAAGGTATTTTTTTTCCAGTTTGTTTATCATCAACCGCTTTTCAAATGCCTTGAAGACAGTTGATGGATAACTTTTTTTTCAGGAACAGTATGAAGAAAAGAAGCAAACCGCATCAAATAAAGAGTGTGAAGGACAGTCTATGGAAGAAAATAAGTTTGTCGCGGAAAAATTGCAAACACACGTAGAAGTTGAAATGGAAATTGAGAGTGCACGAAAATCAGATGCAATAAATGCAGAAGCAGTCGCTATAACGAATATCGGCAAATCTAGAAAGAGACGACGAGCTTCTATTGATGCGAGAATAATTGGCGCAGTTGATAAGATAGGGGAAAATGAAGTTAACAAACACTTAGTCACTGTGAATAGTTCAACGAAGAAAATACATAGTAGAAGCGGTATATTGGAAGAGGTTGAAACTGTGAACTATACGCTTCCGGAGGAGCGCAATAAACCCATGGCAAGTTTTTTCTATCATAGCTTATATAGAAACATGTAAACGATATATCTGTTAATTCTTTAGTGCTTTGGACTTTTTTAATTTTTTTTTCGCGACAGCTTCCCCTGTTCTAGTCTCGAGAAGAGCGTAAAGTATTGCAAGAGCTTGCACTGTTCGAACGCATGCAACAGCGTGAGGCGAAACGGCAGCAACATGTCTTTACGCGTGGATCGGGAAGTACTGGGAGCGTTCGCCGCCGCCCTTCATCTACTAGTGGTCCATCGGTGGAGTCTTCAAAAGCAACGAAAATTACAGATAGTGCTAGTGATGGAAAAAACCCAACAAAGAGACAGCGAAACCAGTGAGTTTTGCAAGAAATCAGTGCTTGTATTGTTCAATATTGACTGAGAGTTGTGATATGATTGAAAACATCATGCAGGAATGGCACAAAAAGGGCTAAAAACGCAAAAGGCCGAAGACGTGTATCAAACTCGGAATGTCTTTCAACAATTACGAAGGAACGAGGTCGTACGTTGAGCGAAGATGCAAAATGGCGAGAAAAATCCGAAGCAGAGCAGGGTGTGTGTACTTCATTTTTTAATCTAATATCATTTGTTGACGTGAATCGTATTTCTGAAAGCTACATTAACTCACACAGTTGTAGCTAAACAACAAAACACGGGTGGCATATGAGCAGTAAAAGTGTTAATTTTGCATGATCATTTGCATGTTTTAATCAGTTGTTAAAAAAACGAACCATCTCAGTGTCTCGCAGATCATCTACTTACTTTTTTTTAAAGTCTTCATATGCCTTGTTGCACTGCAGGTTTAAACAGCAACTTGATTAAAAAGGCGGTCTCATTTTCGCCCCGTGCTCAAAGCTTTACTGCTGAACCAAAGTCAGAATCCAAAACGAAAGGAAACGTAGGAGATATGAAAACTTGTCTTTGTTAGTAGTTACTGTCTGAGGCTTATTTTCGATTATAAGAAAATTTAATTAAGAGATCAAAAATAGGACTTTAAAAACACGAACTGAACTCTGCTTAGGGTTATACAAAATGGTTAAGTTTAGAATTCTACGAAAATAGCATTTCTTTTTTTTTTCAGCACTTCAAACTACAGACATTACTGGTGAGGTAAAACCGCTAGAACTGGAAGTGTTTATTGATAATCCCGTTGTCAGTTGCGAAGGTTCTTTGCTATGTGCAAAGCGAGAAATCCAAAACGCAAGTTTCATCCAGGAGAGCAGTACAACTACTTGCCCTCTTGATGAGGAGCATGTAAATGATGAGGTGGGCGTTTTGTTTTAATTTCACGCCAATATTGATTAATGCAAGAAAACGTTAAGGTTTTTTAGGTAGAGCCGCTGCTGAAAAGAAAGCGTGAAAGTCATGATATGAATGAAGAAAATGATTCAGATATGCCAGGAGGACCTCCATACAGTTCGAGTTTCGGCGACGCTGATTCTTCCATACGTAAACCAGGTAAATTACTCATATTTTATAAAAATAATAATTCGTATTTTATAAAAATATATAATTCGCATACCATTGGTTTTCGGACTTAATATTACAAGCATTTAATGGAATTATGATGCCTTTGGTATAATTCTCAATTTTTGCTTGTAAAGTTATATGTTTGATTTATTACAGAAGAAATTCGTGCTTTCTTCCGTAAGATGATTGAAATTGAGACTGGTTGTGAACCATCGGATTTTTTGCTTAATTTCCAAACGTTGGAAGGAGTTCAGTTCCCTTCGACTTCTTTACATGCTAAATGCGGTAAAAATCAAATGAAAGTTGCGGAAGCTCCCAAAAAAAAGATGTCGCTGGATGAATATAAAAGAAGAAAGAGCTCAAAAACCGTCATAGATTCGGAGAAGTAAATTCTTTTTCATTAAGAAATGATCAACTTGAAGGATTAGCAGAATATTGTTTAAACCGATTGTTTTTTAAGGAATTCAAATTTTTAGTTGTATGTGTATTTTTGCGAAGCATTTTTTATTACTCTCAAATACTGTTGTGTGCATCATTGCATTTGAATGTTAGGAACTATAATTTGTTGTTGATTAGACAGATGTCCTATTACCTCTCGTAAGTTGGCACAGTTTGTTTCGCTTTGACAGCAGATTTCGCACGCAACCTTCCTGCAAATTTTAAGCAGAGCTTTTCTGCCAGGTGTTTTTTAATGATTAAGCATATTTCCTGAAGGTTTTTGTTACCAAGGGAGATGTCAGAAAATTTCCATGCAGTAATAAGTAATATGACATAGTTTTGTAGAACATCTGCAATTGCAACCGAAAAGAGAGCAGAAGACGATGAGCACAAGAGGATGGCATTATCTCGTTCTTTCATTCCGGTAATGAGCGCTAGTGGAAATATTGGAAAGCGTGCATCACTTCGTCTTGGTGCCCTTCCTGATCCTGTACAGTTGCGTGCAACTCCTACGCTTTCAATTGATGACCTGAAACGTCGTATCTATCGGCAAATGACACCTTCAACTGCAGTATGCTCGAATACTGGCGGTATTTCACCTTCTTTTACGGTGCAGAAAAACGCTTCACATACCTCACCAGGACAGTGCTCTGAGGTGAGTGATACGCTTGATTGCGACATTTTGTGATATTTAGATATGAAACTGACACACTTTATATTTTACCCTGTCCTTCGGGACATTTCATATATGTGCCTGCTCAGTGTTTTGGTTTAACAGTGTCATTTTAAAACAAATTATCACTCATCATTCAAAGATTGTAAAATGTTATTCAAAAAAAAAGAAATTGCGGAAGCTGGAAGTCCAAGGTCTTGCAAAGTAGGTAAGTCTGTTCGTGAAGACATGTAAGGAAAATAGCGGAATTCCTCATTTCTGGCGATACGCATTTTTTGTGGTTTCAAGATTTTATTTTTGAAGTGATTATTTGGTGATTTTGGATTTGACGCTTTTTTGTTCTTTTAACCATTGGATTCTTACTTTTCTACAATTTCGTCTCCTGCTTCTCTGCTTTAATTATTGTGATTCGGTAGTCAAAATCTATTTAAAAACTTTGGATTAAGGAAGTTCTGAGCCAAGTAAAAAGTTCGGTAATGCCAAACACGCTGATACAACTCCGTATTGTCCATATTATTTATTGCTATTTATTGTTTATACTCTATACTAAGTGATGAACACACTTTTAACACATCTTTGTTTAAAAGTAATATACGAATCCATTTTTCACTCACATGAAAGTGGGCGGGTTTCGATACCTTAATTTATACAGGAATTTCAGGAAGAACCAGCTTCATTTGCATCCTCGTCTTCATCACCATCATGGCGAAGAGAACTACCTTCAGTCGTAGCTTCCAATAAAGACAAAAGACTTCCGCTCGAAGAAAGATTACGCTTGGTACTCGGCTGTGGTGAAGCTGATAGGTACAGTTCGTCTGTATCTCCACCACCTGCTCCACCACCACCTCCACCACCTCCCCCTCCTCTTCCTATCAAAAATACAGGTTAGTGTTCAAATTTAGAGATTAAACGAGCAGAAGTTTCAGTCCTAGTTTGATTTGGCATGTTTAATAGGTTTTTCTTTTTAACTTGCTCATTATACATTAGCAAAACATTTCTGTTTTTCCAGAAATACCAAAACTGAGATACGATCTCTCTGGTGACGTTCATTCGGATATTCCTCTACCGCCACCACTGTAGGCTATTCCATCTTGCAGTCTATCTGATCAACAGTCATTTGAAACACATGCGTCGGGACCCCGTAGAGACTAAAATTTATCTTCACTATGAGTTGTTCATGTTGTGGAACGCTTGTGATTATAGGCAACTCCTGTGTATAGTTGGATTCCAAGATATTAAAAAACTGTTGATCTTTGGGCTATCGTTTATCAGTTTATCTTTTTATCGGGTTATAAATTTTTTCTTTTTTTTTTTTTTTTTTTTTTTTTTTTGAATATGTGCTCACGGATATGCTTTCTACCTCTTCGGCACAGTTGCTATGGTTATTCTGCTCTTCCGATTTATACATCACATCAACACTGATATCAAAGTGCTAACAGTTTCTTTGTTCCAACGGATATTTGATGAAAATTGTGCTGTAATCTCCGAATCGCTTTTTCATTAACTTCATGTTGTCAACTGTTTTGTTATTAATTATAGGGATGAAAAAGTTTGTTGCATCAGGTCTTATTATATCCATATCCTTTCATCCCGTGCCCTACTACTGCTTTTTTAAATTTAATAAATTAGCTTTTTTAATTTACGTGTCGTCGGCTTATATCTGATTATTATTCTGTGTTTATGTCTAATGTCTTGATCAGTCGCATTTTTGAATAGTGTATACACTTTCTTCTGTATTTGATTTGTGCATTGGGCATCAAGTACTTGTTCTTCCTCAGGTACGTAGAAGAGTTTTATGAATTGTGGGCATTATTATATTCAGTGGATTATTTTCATTTGTCATCACTGCGGTATGGGCGGACCGTTTTGTATTTTATGGCTGGATTCCAGATTTCAAGTCTATGCTATTTTCATTACTGATCTCCATGATTTTTTCTTCAGCGTACAGATTCTTCTTTCCTTTCTCCTTGTAATTTTTTTTCTATCCCTTTATGTCTCCTTTTTAAAATTGCATCTTTGAAGAATTGATGGGTGAGTTCTCTCATCCCAGTTTTCCTTTTAGCTTGTAGTTATATTGAATAATTAGTATTTCATTGCATCTGCATTACAAACACAGTCTCAACCACTGCTATACTTATTAGACTTTATTTGTCCTACTACGTCCTACATTTTTTTCGTTTGTGGAAGGCGACTCTTCAGTTTTTGTGAATATCGCTTATTGTTTAATAAGTTAAGAATAATATTTGGTTGTCATTTTTGTAACTGAAGGAACGGCTTTTATTGAAGCTTTTTTTATTGTGTAGTATGAAAATTGTGTATCATATGACGTTAGATTTGTAATTATTGATCATCTCTTCCTTTTGTTGTAATACATTACGCGTTGTATATACAGAACTTTTGATCACTCTGAGTGTACAGTCGTCAGTAACGCTTTAGCATTATGACTTCATTTGGGATAAGATAAACTTGACAAAGTATAGAACTGTGAATTTTGCATAGACAATCAATGTGCAGAATTTCTTTTTCTCGTAATTTCCAGCTCGCGTTGTATGATACTGGTGAACATAACGTTAATTTTTCTTACCGTGTATACTGTGCGGTTACATGTGTTGTCACAGTTCCTCAGGCATGCCCTGCCCTTTAAAAATAATGTTGATCGCCGTATGATGTTGCTGATTAAGACTTAAAGTTCAGCATCTTAATTTTACGGTGCTTTTCATGTGTCGTCAAAGCCTCCATATTTGTTCCGTTGTCACACTTATTCGCTGACAAAGAGATTGACGTATATAAAAAAAAGTACATGTTTCTTTATTCGTTTGTGATAAGGTTAGTGCTATGCTACACTTTTCTCGCTTTTCTACGGATCTGGTGGTTTACGACATGAGAAAGTGAGTGGATGAAAGATGAGGGCTAACTGTCTGCAAAATATGAAATGCCAGATGAAATCGTAGGGTGCAGAAAAAATATAGAATAAATTGGGCAGTTTTGTGGATGATATCCACAGTTGTCATAAAGCACTAAAAAGGCTTGCAGGACTAGTGACAGTTTAGATTTATGTTTTAAGGAAAAGTTATTAGAAAGTATCCCCTTACTCTAATGTTTAAACTGTAGGTGCAAATGATTTTGACAATCATCTTTCCTCTTGGCTAGATTTAGATTATTTTTGCCTAATTATTTGCGGTTACCTTGCCAATTTCTAGTGTCAAAAATGAACATGTCTCAGCAAGAATTCACAGGTTACCAAATGAATCACACCAAAATCCTAAAATGCCACCTTAATAGTATAATACAGTACTATATTAAGTTTCATAAAGCATTCTCATTTGAATTATTCGTATTGATAACATCGACCATGAGATTTTTCCACTCGCTTCGGCTCTACTCAATCAGATAAATGAAATCTATGCACAGTGATGTTGATGTGGATGGCTGTCAAATGCGAAGTTTTTATTCTAAAACGGATGAAAGCTTTTTTCACTATTATAGGAAAAAATTATCAATAAAAAAAATTTGCAAATTAAATAAAAGTTACTGCAAATCGCTATTTCGTTTTTGAAATCGTTTCCAACGCAACGAAAGAAAAAGTGATCACAGTGCCTCAAATGATAATTAATTATGTTTCTTAATTCCCTCCAATTACCAGAACAAAGATTACTGATTACCTCATCATCTTAAGATTTATTGAAGAGTTTGCACAAGTAAGGAATAAAACTTTATGGTACATGAAAAATGTATCTCAATATATCACATAACATTTCCGAGCTTGCTAGCCGGGATCGCTAGAACATTACGCTATCAGAAACTGAAGAAGATAAAATTTAACTGATACACATATTGCAATGATATAAAATGATTCACGGCAAATTGTAACTAACTGAGGCGCAATGTACGTTTGGAGTAATGCTGGCATCGAGAATAATCGTCATTTGAAAAAGGTAAATCAATCTCATACAGTATTTCTATCAATGACACCTTTAAAAGAATTATTACTGCTTATGCTACTAAGTGATTACTTTTTACATTGGATAACAATCCAATGAAAAAAAAAAACTAATAACTGAAATGAAAAGCAACTAAGAACTGAAGCATAGCATGGAGAACATAACTAATTCTACCTTTTTTAATGTGATTGACTCGTCCAAGTATGCTAAATGAGTATACATACATTCATGCACAAACATCGCAGCTGCAGCTTCGACTTCATGACAAGGAGAATAGTTACTGCGAACAAAGGAGAAAATAGCTGACAGATCAAGAGACTTCGGACATAGAGTTTGAAGACAGATAAACACTTACATCTTAACTATTTGCAGTTCATTTTACAGAACCCTGCAAACCTATTTTCCTTTGAAATTTATGAACTTTCAGTTTTTGAAAATCCATCTTCTAGGAATTCGTGAAAAAAATTCGTGTTTTTCGATTTTTTTTTGCTCCCGTTGTTCTCATCTGTGATGTACGCACTGTTTTCTGGCTAATGCATAAAGAAGTTTCTTGTCAGAAAAGTAGGAATTCCACGGTAACCGTGTTATGATTGTTATATCCATTAAAGTCTTTCTGTAAGGAGGTGATTCTTATCGTAAGCTCATACGCTATTCGTATACATTAAAACTATGTACGGTGTTAAAAAAAAATGTCGAACTAGCTCAGATATATATTGTGGACATATTTTCAACAAGCAAATGAAGTTACTTAAACAGTTTGGTAAATGAGATTGCTGTTTAATGTTTAATTATTATTTGATTATTAGATATCTCGAATAATCATATGAGATTTTCAAGAACCATTATAAAGATTGATGATTTATGATCATTATCAAAGAGCGGAAAGACACTGCTTGAAATAATGTCATACTTATTCTTAAATGTTCATTTTTTGATATCCTTCATTTTTGTTGCTGAATTTTTCAGAGATAAAATGTTTGCATAGAGAAGATACAGAAAAAATATTGGATACACAAACAAGCTGGCGTTATCTTTTATTATGTTTTTTTTTTCTCACGCCCTTTTTTCTCTTTTTTTTGTTCATTTGTAACAATATGTGTGTATTATTGTTGTATGAAAAAAGTGGAAGAGAGTTAGGAATGGTCACAAAATAATTCTCGAGAAAGGATTTCTACATTTGAAACAAGTAAAACTTCACAAACTGCAGAAGGAAATTAAGATACTCCTGAGATCTCTCATGTTAGATTTGTGAACGTTCAGTGAAACTCCCCAAGATTTTTTGACGTTACATTCTTTTCGGAATGCGTCAACTTTCAGCATGATTTTAATAGTTTTAGATATATCCTTTATGACGAATAATCACGTGAGATACGATTGTTCTTAGCCACTAACTCCAATTATTAGCTCGTTTATTTGAACACGTACGTGTAAATAAATGCTCACTGAAGATAGTCAAACCATTTTCGCTTCGTTTTCCCAAGTGAGATGCACTGATTTTGCTTCGTTTTTCCAAGTAACATGCACTGATAGGCATGATTTAGTTGGGAATGGATTGATGATTCTATCTAGTATTTGGACGGATTTTTTTTTTTGGTGAGGAATGTTGAGTGGTGAAATAGAGAGCAAATACATATTTGATGTCACTTATTAGTCAATGCAAAATCATCAAGTATTTATCAAGTCTCCATCGAAGACTTCGCCGTTTTATTTTTCGCTGTTATAAACGAACAGAAAGGTTTTTAAATTGTAGGTTAAGCCTTATAAAGAGGATTTCCAATTGACAACGAATGATCTGAAGAATTGCGTCAGTAATAATACCGCAGTTTACAGTAGTTTTTAGAAATTTTGGCCATGCAGGTAATATTTTCTACACCGTAAGTTAAAATGTTGTTTGTTGAAGTGAAAAAAGTTTTCTGCACAAAATTCATCGCAGATGTACTTCTTAGTGTTCGATTATGTTCGAAAATCAGTTAGAGAACATTTAAGGATATAGCGTAAATCGCTTATTTGGCCGTGACCAGTTTGCAAGTGTAAGTCTGAAATTGGTCATACATCCATAAGTTTGAATGCAGTATTGTTATGGTTCAAAAGGTCACGATAACCATGTTGTTATTATTTCGTTCTCTTTTTCGCTGTGTTGCTTTCTTGCACCGATTACATATTTTCAGAGCCATTTTGTGAAATACGCGACAGGCCAATCAATGTCTTATGTATCCGGAGCAGTTTGGCTCCGATTCTCTCCTATTGCAGCAGACGAGTGCACACATTTATGAGGAAGTCAGTTGTTAGAATTAAATTTTTTGAAATTTGAAACTTTGTCAGTGGATAGGATTATTAATTATAGAAGGCGTTACTCTGTTCAATTCACGTTACACTTGGATATTTAAGAATTTTTTGTCCGAGCGAATTGAATGTTTTATGTTGTTATTCTAGCTCTCTTTACATATTATTTTACGTTTTTCTACTAATTCCTTTCGATTCTAAGCACAGTAATTTTTTGAATGTTCGTGCGCAGGAACGAGCAGTAGAACAGAACATCAAACCGGGTACTACTGTCGATAAGCATGTGGTGAATCCCGTCCTAAGCGAATTTTATTTGAATTCTCATTCTACATTTCAGGTTTTTATTTTAAGTATGTAATATTGAAGGGAAGCATATGCTTAATAGGGCAAGATTCTCCTACTCATCCGAATCCCAATCTTTTGGATTTTCGGGCTTGCTGTTGTTCCCTCTGCCGGGAGTTACACTGGAGATGACTGAATGATAGAGATATCTTTCAATAACTGATTGGATTTTTATCAAAAACTTTAGGTACTACAAAAATACCACGATATACTGTGTTATGGAATTCTTTGGCAATGGAGGCAGACAGGATTTGGCATGATAATGTATGCACTTGCATACGATTTCGAGATTGTTAATATGGCTGTGTCGCTTTCATCTCCTGTGATAATAGCTTCACCAGTATGGCTAAGCGTAGTCGTTGCGGTTATGTGGCTATATAGTAAGTATCAGTTTTCTATTTGTTCGCTGCATCGAATTAAGTAATGTGCCACTTTAATTTCATAATTGAAAGATATTTTCATACTAAAAGTCTCGTGAATTTCATTACCTATTACACACATGTTGATTAGTAAAAATTGAACGATTTTTAGCGGTGATGATGAATCCGAAAATTCTGATAATGGATTGGTAAACCGCTGGCGGCAGTACGATTCAATGCTTGAAAGTCATTCAAGAATCAAGTTCCCATCACTTTCTATCTTCGAGATCATTTGACGGGAGGAGTATCCGGCAAGCAAGTTCGGAATCAGATCACTTTATAACTGAGCTTTTTACACTCCAGTACCCTTTATGAACTCGCATTTATGTTTACTTACTGTTTCTATTTTATCTTTTGTTCTTAGTGTTCTTGAAAAGCATTCGTGTTATTATTATTTGTTATGCGCTTCCATTCATGCGTCAAATTTGTTTTTTCTCACGATGAAGAGTGGATCTCGAGGAACGATACAAATCTTCGGAAGCATTTTTATTTATTATTTGTTGTTTCTTTGAATCATGGTTCTCTTACATTACCGTACTCTTTTAGGTTTAGTAACAAGTTTTGTTCAATTTTTGCTGTATCTATTTTGATAGAACGTTGTGTGGTATATGCAAATACATGAAATATATTTATAACATTGAAATGTAATTGTCATTTTTTTGTTTGAAAAATCTTGCTCTTTTTTTTGTTTATTTAATTACACTTTATTCAAAATCTAAAAGTGATAAACTTACTTTATGATTTAAAACGTCTTCAATTGTAGCCATGTGCTTTCCGCGTTGTCCATATTCTGGCCAATACTTCACCGCCAGATCATCGTATGATAGACGACCTCGATCAACTTGCATTGCTAAGCAAAGTGCCTGCAATTGCCTGTAATTAAAATGACATCTTTTTAAGCACGATAAAATTTTAATGGTTCACAAATTAACGCTCTTACAATAAACATATTTTCAAATTGCATATATTTTGAATTCACTTATTAATTTGAATTTGGATGAACTTTTTCACTCCATTCCTAAAATTTCAATAATATAACCAGCAACAGAAATGAGGCTTTGATTAATGCGAACTGAAATGAATGAAACTGATTTTCTTATTAGTATCATGAATTGCTAAAATGATGTTGTTTCTTGAAGTAACTGAAATTTGCGCCCAAAAATATGCAATTTTCAGAACTTCAGAATCATCCCAAGTAATATTCAGATATCTTTGTAGTAGAAAATAGAACACTTTTGGTGTCATAATTCCATTCATGAAGTGATTCGGAATTTGAATAACCATTCCATAAGTTTATGACAACTTTTCCATTTTTAATAATTGTTAAATGCGCACCTTCCTTTTTCCAAACCCATTTCAAAATTTTGCCTAAAATATCAATGTCACTACTACTGGTACATAAATTTTCTATTAAATTTGAATTATTTCTTTTATTTTTCTATTTATTTATTTTCTACCCTTCACTTACTACTTTAATTTCTACAAAATCATACTATTATTTAGAAAGAAAAATTTGAAGCTTGAGAAAAAATTATACGAATGACATGTTATTGTAGAAATGTCAAATGAAATTCATTAATAGAAACAGATGAAGACAATCGTAGTAATATAAGAAAAAAACTTTGTTGAAACAAAATATACCTTAGAGACTTTAGTATCAACCTGAAATTGGTTGTCACAAAAACCCCTATGGAAGTGTTGATAATTGGTATTGTAGGGTGAAAAGCCATTGGAAAATTGTAGAAGTTGCAAAATATGCTAATATCATTATCAATGTTAATTTTATCAATGTTGTTGAAAAGCAGCTCATGATTTTGATCACCCTAAGATACATAAGTGGTTGCACTGAGGGTCCAAGAAAATCATACAATCACAAGTATCATCGTTGGTTGAGCAGTAGTTGGCACAATGCCAACGAACAGGTGTTTAATTAGATGTGAATTTGTAATTTGTATGTGGTTAATGGTTAATGGCTTATAGTACTTCCGGATTACTTTGATATCCTTTCAATGAATTTCCTGGAAAGAGAGAGAAGCAGGATGAATCGTTTATTGATAAGTTTGTTTATGGAATATGTAGTCTTCTTAAGAATAAGATTACCAATTATAGTAAAGTAGAAACTAAGCGATATATAGTTACCTACAGCCTTCAGGACTTTTATAATATATGCAATAGCAGTTCTCTGTTTCGCTGTATCTTTCGGAATGTTTTAATGTAAAATTAGTTGTATGTTTTTACTGGTGCCACTACGTTCACCTATGTTCACCTTTGTCTATTTAACTCTTTTGATTTTTGCTATAGAATGTTTTTATCCGAGTGTTATACCTTTATTCTTTCTTTCCTAAAAATAAGAGTGGAAGAATTCAAAAGGACCTTGTGAGTGGCTTATAGATGACGAATTGTTAGGTTCGGTAGTGTATATGAGCTAAGTTAGGGCGGTAAAGTTTCTATTGACATCGATACCAGTAATTCATGTCAAATGCTAGGCGCTTGGTTGCTCGGTAACTCTTTTTATTTAGGGCTATTTAATAAGCATAAATTCTTATATGAGTCAGCAAATAGTTTTGCTGCTGTTTTTCTGGTCGGTTTTTATTACAGCTGATGATGTCGATTCTGTATTTACTGTTATGGTAATACCTGGTCTGCCTTAATTGAGGTTTTCGCATTTCCAATGGTAAATTGATTGATTTGTTTAATAAGTGTCTTTCAATTTTTTTTGCTCCCGTTGTTCTCATCTGTGATGTATGCATTGTTTTCTCGCTAATGCGTAAAGAAGTTTCTTGTTAGAGCAGTAGGAATTCTACGGTTATGATTGTTATATCCATTAAAGTCTTTCTGTAAGGAGGTGATTCTTATCGTAAGCTCGTACGCTATTCGTATTCATTAAAACTGTGTACGGTATTTAAAAAAATGTCGAACTAGCTCAGATATATATTATGGACATATTTTCAACAAGATTTGTTCTTTTCCCTTTGCATTTCTTTGTAATTATAGTTTACATTTTATTTAAACGTTGCTTCTGTTATTGAAATAACCGTCTCTATGTAGTTATTTAAAGAGACAATACATTCAGGGAGTTTCACTTTTTACGACGCGTCCCCATAACAGTTATTTTGTTAACGCAGTTAAGTCCATTTGCTGTTTTTCTTTTACAGCTCTTATTTCGAATGAACAGCGATTAAGTGAAAAGTAAATTGAAAGAGCAGAGGAGCTTCCGATGACGGAATACAAACTCGTAGTAGTTGGTGATGGTGGTGTAGGCAAGTCAGCCTTAACCATTCAGCTGATCCAGAATCATTTTGTTGAAGAATATGATCCGACAATTGAAGATTCTTATCGCAAACAGGTTATATTTCTATAGTTATTTCTAAACTAACATTGTGTTTCTAATACTTACGTTTCAACTTGCTTATGATAATCCAGAAATGATCTATTGCACTTTATAGGTTGTAATCGATGGTGAGACTTGTCTGCTGGATATTTTGGATACTGCTGGACAAGAAGAATACAGTGCAATGCGAGATCAATATATGAGGACTGGTGAAGGCTTCTTGCTGGTATTCGCTGTTAATGAAGCAAAAAGTTTTGAGAATGTTACTCAGTATCGTGACCAGATTCGAAGAGTCAAAGATAGTGATGAAGTAAGCTGGGTTTTTTTTTTCCAGCAGCTTTAGCTATATTGAAGTTGCTTTATGTTTTATATGAGTGAGAAATATAGATTTCATGTTTTTTTATCGGTAATACTAGTTGCAATATTTATATTTAAGTAATGCGACGAATACGGAGTGCACATAAGTGGTTAGCGTAAATGCATGAGATGTTAATGCAGGTGCCGATGGTGCTCGTGGGTAACAAATGTGATTTGGCGCTAAGGGCAGTAGAGTCGCGTGCTATATTGGATGCGTCGCGCTCACTAGGAATGCCTGCCGTGGAAACGTCTGCCAAGACACGTATGGGTGTAGATGACGCATTCTATACACTGGTTAGGGAAATACGCAAACATAAAGAAAAGCAGGGTATCAAACCGCGAAAAAAACGTAAATGCGTAATTATTTGAAATTTTTACAATTATTTGAGCTTCCGCCAAGTTATACGGTTTGCATAAATAAGCTCAAGAATTTCTAGTATGCGTGCTTTGATTAACTTGCATTGTTTTCTCGTAAAAAGCACTTTTTCAACTTATACAGTGTAACGTATATAGGGAGGAAATCATTTTTTGGTCTTAATATGAGCATTATTCTCCGTAAAGTAATTTTTACCGGTGCATTTTTATGATTTGCTTCTCAGTTTATCATTAAGGTTGTACCCTCGGTGAATTCATTTTTTTTGGCTTATGTAAAATTGGCAAACACTTTCGATATTGCATCAGTTCTGCAAATTGTGTATGAACTTGTAAATTTTAATTCTTGACTACGCTAATTAAACATTTGGGATCAGTAACAGTGAAGAACTAGAATAAAGTAATGGAATGTAATGAAGCTTTACATTTTCACGAGAAAACATCGTTTTTCCTGCTATTTAATTCAATAATGTTTTTTTTTTTTCTTTTTAAATTAAATAATGTAAGCTGTTAATTTAATAGTCAGTAGCGCTTGTGGACGGTAACAATTCCTGTCGCTCATATCACTTCCGCTTGCTGCGGCATGTTTGTTTAGTGTTATAGAGTAACGTTGTATTGGAATATGGTTTATGTGAATTCTGCATGTTGGGGAATGAAACATATCTAGTGTTGTTGCCGGTGGGCTACTTTGTTACTGGACTTGAATACTACTCAAATTTTAGAACTCTCTCTATATTATTAGTAAATTCTTCTCGCGTTTTTTATAGACGCCGTTCTGTAACTTACGTAGCGAAACAGCAATAGCTGCTTCCTTTTTTTTTTTTTTGTTTTCTTTTCTTTCGCAAATTCAAAATGTGTTCAGAAAGAGTGTTTTAACTGATTCATGTTTAACTCACAATGATATAATGCAAGTTTTATTATGACAGCTTATTTTTTGTCAATTATATATTGCAGAACTGCAAGCTTTTAAAAAATTACTAAAAATTTTGAATTGGCTTATAGATTTCTGTGGGGATAAATTTGGGATCGGTTGTTTGCTAAATTGGTCTACAGGCTGTGGAAACCAATAGGCTCAGTAATGACCTTCTGCTTTCTTATGACTAATTTTTGCTTTTTTGAATCTCATTTGGGTAGATAGTATTTAGACCTTATAGAAAAAACAGTTCCCTTTAGATATTGAGTAATCATTTCGATTTACAAGGAAGTGTTGGAGCTATATCAAGAAGTCTAGCGGTATGGCATATTATTGGAGACTGAAGTAACATAATGCTGCAACAACTCGGTGTCTTCCTGATACTGTTTAATTTTTTAATATTTTTCTTCTCCCGTTGTTAACCGTTTTGCTCCCATGATGAATACAATTCTGCCATTTTATAATAACGGTGATTTTCAGATGGTTAATTTAGTTTTTATTTAGGTGTTTCTAGCGACGTGAATCTGCTATAACTAATTTTGCCAGTCGGTAAATAATTTGAACAATATGTAGACATTTTTTTCATTTTAAAAATTAACAAGCAATTAGTGAAGAAATCAAAATGTTTGTTAAAAAGTTTGAAGGATAATAGATAATCTGGCTTTCCTTTTTAAAGAAATTTCAATTTGTGAATTTTATTTTTGAGAGTGTATTGGTACATTTTTATTGGGATTCTGAATTGTCCTTCATGTTGGATTTAGAAATTGTTTTTGTCTTTATCGTTTTATTCCATTTGTAAGTGGAACATAATATTACTGAAAAACAGTATTCTAATTCTTTCAAATTTAGACATTTGAAAAAGCTCATTGATTGTTCTTTTACAAAACTGTTCAGATTGCAGTAAGCGTAACGCTTACAGCCCTTCCAGCACGATCTGTTCAATCATTGCTGGTCGTTTGAATATCTGTTCTTTTTATCTATGATATTGATGGAATATATGAAGTATATGCGTACATTATCACTTTTGTCATAATTTGCGCATTTTTATAATTGTTTCTGTTTCACATTTCTGCATAAAAAGTTTGCTCAGTACGATTACTGTTTCCTGTATGAAACATGTCACTGTTCAACTCAACCGATATATTATGCTTCATTTGTTATTTTTTTTTCAATAGCAAGTGTCAGTTTGCGTCGTACTCTTTTGATTTAAAATTTGTTCAGTAGATTTGGTAGAAGAATGATTCAAGTTAAGAGTAAGTTTTTGCTAACTCTGTTAACTTTGCATTGCATTAAAAGTTTTTTGGACGGAATTGCATCTGTAGATTTATGCATCATTAATTGGAAGGAATATAAGGAAGGAACTTTACTAGTGATTTATTGATAACATGAATACAAAACTTATCGTATCTTTCAGATGAGTCGCAAAAGGAAAAGTGTAGGTGTTGCAGAAAACTATGGCAGAGATGGCGGTACCGATATGTGTGATAATGGTAAGTACATAGTGTTTTCCTTTCCGATTAACAATTAGATTACTTTTTAAGAAAAAAGTTTCGAGAGATCGGCTGAAATATATTTGCTGAAGACAGGCTTTATTTTTAATTTTAGCAATGGATAATATTTGGACCAGTGAATTCATGAATGATTTTAACAAACGCTATGGGCATGATGAATACAATGAGAAGTATGGTTCACTTTTCTTTTAATTAAAATACTAAATCTCAGTCCGATTATGCTTTAGTATGCTACATATGAATTTGATTTTCTCCCTATTCACGGACATATGATACTTGACAAAAATCATTTTAAGGAAAGCTGTCTAAGGCGTTAATTAGATTTTTGGTGTTCTAGGTTTCATTGAATGTGAACAGATAATGCTACTCTTTTCAGAGGACTTTTCTGAGCTTTTTTTTTCAGATGGAGAAGAAGGAACTTGGGCCAGCGATTCAGCACTCCAGGAATAGGTTTTTGTGAAAAGAACGAACTGGCTGTAGATAATGAAAAACTTGAAGAAAGTATAGAATATCCTTCAGAACTTGTTGAATACATGAAACAAGTTGCTTCCATTATTAGGGATGATCCTTCTGTGTCAGGTGGGTTGACATTTAAGTTGCCAAATGATTTTACCACTGCATTATCTGAGCTTATACAGAGAGTATTTGAAAATTTACTCTGGTGTAATGTGGTTACAGTAGCTCATATTTTTAGGTGATTTACAAAAAAAATGTTTGAAAGAATGCGAAGGTTTTGAAATTTCTTTGTGCAACTATGCTATGTCTTGCTTTCTAATTGACGAAATCTTCAACGGCAACCGAAGTGCTGCAAGACAATGGTTGCTTAAGATAATGCAATCGAAAAAGACTTCGCTGCAACTTCTCTGCACGCCTTGGTCCTGTCACACTCTGGAAGCTTTGCTTTCTTCTCTATCTAACACTTTAGATACCGAGGTATATACCTTCCTAGTTAGTCTTGCTAGTGTTACTGCACTGATTTCCACTTTCTTAGTTGGCATATGGAATTTTGTCCATTTCCGAATGCTTCACATATTTAATTATTCATGTATGTTTTTCAGGAACATGAAACCTGATGTATTGAAGGCACTATCAATTTTTAAGTAATTTCTCATTGTTCAATGTTATTCATTCCAGATCATTGATCACTGGGTGGATATAGTTTTAGAAAATTGGATTCAGCTATTATCTGACAGAAATGCCTCTCATTTTATTCGCACTCTTGCATATCATCTCGTAGGTTCGAGAAGAAAGAGATCAGAAGAGATGAAAAAATGCTTAATGCAAGATGTTTTATCCGAAAAAGTGAAGATTAATCAAACAGCTAAAAAAATTTTTGAGAAGATTGCGAATGTGGCTCTAGACTATGCGTCAGTGAACGGTAGGTGGCAAGAATGAGTAATTCCAATGAATTTTTGGTTTTATAGTTCTGTTCTGGGAACTTGAAAATGAGAATGGGAATAGTTTTAAATTCAGTCTTTAATTTCGTATTGAGTGTCAATCACGAATATTTGTTAATGAATTTGGCTTACAGCCATTTTGGACAATGAATCAGTTTCTATGGTGCTGCAGGATGTGGTCGAATGTGATGCTGTTTTTCAAACTGGTTATCTTCGAAAATTTGTTGAAGCAGCCTGCAGGGATCCTAATTCCGTTTTAAAACAGTGGAAGGGGAAGCAGGCTTCCCATTTATGGGATACGATAGTACAGAAGGTTAGTATTTCAAGTGAGGCCTTGGACTACATTCGCTGCAGTAATAACATCCACATTATTTATAGGCCGACGAGGATCTCCGTCAAAGTTTATACCATTCCGTTCTAAAAGGCAAATTGTTCGATCTCTCTTTGCACCTTTTTGCCAATTTTCCAGTGCAGAAGTATATGTTATCATTAAAATCAAATGAACTGGTACGTAATTGTTCCGAAAAAGCTACTCCAAGATAGTGATAAGACACGAGTTGAATTTCTGGGTTCTCGTTTGTTTTAAATGGGTTGGTCTAACTAGGCAAACTCATTTGGAAAATTAAAAATTTCTATAAACACGGTTGCAAATTAAGTGATTCAAATGCACCATTCTAACAGATCGAATTAGGGATTTTAGAGAGGGTTAGAGATTTTGTTCTTATTTTTGATTATATGGTTATAGTATTTCGTTTTTCTGAAGATATGCCCCCAAAAAAAAATCTGAAGATATACTTCAGTGTTTCACAAGTGAGTTCGGATGACTGTTTCAGATAACTAACGTTCTTGACGAGCTTATGGGGAACTTCATGGATATTTGTACTGAATCTAAATGGCAAATCATTATTGCACTGGTTCAGATATCCCGCAATAGAGACGAAGTGTTTATAGTTAAAAAACTAAAGGATTATTTTAATTGTCGTTCTAGATCTGCAAGATCAGCATTTGTGCCTTGTGTATTCACTCTTACTTGCCGGACTTCTGCACAGTGTAAAATTTTTTTTGTAAAATTGTAAAATTTCCAGTGTTACTTTTTTCTTTTTTTTGGGAAGAGATGAAGAAAGCTGGGTCTAAAAAAAAAAGTGTAGATTGATACGTGTGACTGATTTGTTGGAGTATCCGTGGTGTTACTTGATTTTGATAGGTTTTTTTTATAGCTACGGAAACTTTTGACGTTATGAAAGGACAGCTGCAAGGATCCCTTATTCTTCAAGAACTTATAAATTATAAACATAATAAAACGATGGTTACGTCAATGAAATCACTAGCGGACACAACAATTCTCGAAATGGCCCGAGACAAGAAAGGCAGTTTCCTGCTGCAAGCTTTCTTTAAATCTTCAACTGTTTCACAAACTGATAAAGAACTGATTGCCAAACCTCTGAAGGTTGGTGCATGAATTAGAAAATAACTTTTATAAAAATTTTGTAGCGGGTGCTTTTTTTACAATTAGTTATTCTCAAAGCTACAGAACTGTTTAAAAACTTAGAAACTGAATATTTATATTCATTTATTACTTGCAGTTGAAATGGCATGAAGTGATAAGTAATAATGTTTCAACTCATGTATTCGACGTTCTTTGGACGAATGGTCTTTATAATGTCACGGAAAAAACAGAATTAATGGATGGTTTGTGCAAAGCGGTGGTTGGGGTAGATTTTTTCTTCTAATCTAGAATTTGGCTGACATTAAGACTGCATTTTCATGTTTTCGTATAGCTGTAGAGATACAAGCTTTGTAATGTAATGAAAGTTGAGTTCCTTTAAGCTTTATTTGGAAATCTTAAATGTCATTTCTACATTGTTTTACAACTTGTGTTGCGCAGTGAGTATCAAACGGTCATTAAAAAGAGGTAGTCTATAATCAACTAATGTGACCGTTGTATCCCTCACTAAGCTAAGCCCCTGCGCAGTGTAGAATCTTTGCTAGCCCACTGTTGTTATAAAGGACGACTGATTTATGCTTTTCAGAATCACTGCAGAACTTTACGTATGACGTGCATGAAGTTAAATTTGCGGAAATTTAGAGAACAACGAAAGAAATGGCTAGAAGATGCGAGAATAAGACTTGTGAAATAGACGTTCCACTCTTTGTTGTTTGAAATGGAAATAAATTATTCCAAATTCGTGATCTGCATTCAGTTCCTATGCGAAAAAGAATAGTTTATACGACTCCACAAAAGTTGGAACAGCAAAGAAGAGTTTTGCAAACTTCTCGAAGAGTGGGAAACTTTCAATACGGGACGCAGAATCTGTCCTGGGGGCAACTATTGTCAAGTGAAGTGCCATAACTTTTTGCAAGAATGAGTTACCTTCCTCTTGTATCAGTGACAAAAGTGTGAAACCTTCCCAAACATGAAACGAGGCGGATCACGACGCCGATAAATATATTTATAATTCATATGTGGTCGATGAATCTACTTCATTGAATTGGCTTTAGACTAATCGCTCCTTAGATGCATCACTATTCGAATATAGCAAGTCGCATACTGCAATCGCCACTTCATTAGCAATTGCTTCCGCATCGCGTTGTGTTGCTGCTTCAGCATAGATACGTACCACATCTTCAGTACCCGATGGACTAAAATGGAGCATTATATGGTCTCAAGTGACAGATCTTCCTTCCATATTCCTATTTGTTGACTAAAGATCTCGAAAAAAACTAACCGGACAAATGAGCGTCCATTGCTGTACTTTGAAACAATGGTATTTAAAATCCCCTGCAGTTTTCGTGGTTTCACGCACGTTGTTTCATCAGCACTCATTTGAAATGCGCATCGATTTACTACCTATTTGTCAATTTTAAGGAAGAAAATCTGTGTCATTTGATTTTACATTTATTTCGATGCAACACTTCCAGGCAATTCATATGTCCTACAGCAAAGTAACTAAACAGTTTAGTAAGAGTAAGATTAGTAAAGATTATTATGTCGGGAAAAAAATAACCGTTAATTTTCTTTGCACATTAGGTAATTCCTTATACATATCATTCCAGTTTTTTACCGTCCAGTCATAATGTTTTAAAAGCATTTCAACAGCGAGCAAATCGGTCATCGCATCACCCACAACTGTATTTAGCAATTTAGAGAAACAAAGCAGCCTTTTGATTTGAATTTTTTGACTATCCTTATGAGTGACCATTGTCCTGGAAAATTAGTTTTCAGTTTCTAGCACTATTACACTACAGTATTCCTAGATTTAAAACACTAATTCATGCGGAGGATTTCAAAATACTTAACCAGCCAATATCTCATAAATGAAAATAAACCGAAACAAGTAGAAAGTGTAAACTGCTGCTGAAGAGATTTAACAATGGATCGGTTTTTAACAATGAATGATTACAGCCAATAACCTTATAATATCATAGAATCGAGGGCTAAAATATACGGTTCCATGTCCGTTTGCTTCGAAATATACTGCAATATCATACTTTACCGCTTCTTTTTGCAAGTTTTTAATTCCTGTTGCAACACAACATACGTGTATACCCTAGAATTACAAAAAAGTTAATAAAATAATGAATGATTGCGCTCTTCCGCACATATAAATAAATAGTAATTTGATGCTAGTTTGCATATTTCAGATTTGCAGTAACTGTTTTGCTGAATTTTCATAAATGTGATGCAAAATATTTTTTCCCGGTGTTTTCAAATGTATATCACATCCAACAAGACGTAAGTCCCAAAATGATTGCGAGAACAATTTTTATTGCAGTCAACAAATGTAATAACTCAAATAATTTTGCTTTTCACTCACCATTTCGTCTCTCAGAAATTTTGTAGAGTTACCATTTGCATAACCTGTTTGTATTACTGATACTGTAAACACGTCACTCAATCCCGCACCATCAATCTGCTGCAAGAGACAGTTTCACGGTTTTTGCAATTTCTAGCTGAGCTATCAGATCCGGTGTTGCGAAAAAGAACTGCATACCTCTGTAATATATTTTGCGAAAAGAGCTGCTATTTTATCACCATCAATTAAAACAAATTCATTGGAAGCATCACGATAGAAATAAACAAGACGGTCGGCATCACCATCAAAAGCAGCACAACGTTCAAAAGCTTGTATTTTGTCGAAATTGCGTGGGAATTTCCTTTCTATTTTAACATAGTCTGCCCCGCACTAAAAGCAGTATTTAGACAAAGAAAAGTTGCAAGCTATTAAATTTATAACGATTACTCCATGTATCATATTTTTAGTGTCATTTGGACACAGCCACACACCGTCAACAGTCCCAACAAATCTTCTTTTCAGAGCTATTCATTAATTCGCAGTCCACTATTCTTTTCAAATCATCAGCTATATTATGGACTAGGTTGTTATACTTGATAATAACAATATCTCAGGTAAGCTGTTCATTGAAATTTATGAGTTCGGACTCTTAAGTTCATTAGGACCACCAGCTTTGTTAGAATCAAGCTGGATTTCTCGCATACTACTTAACGTAGAAACAATTACAGTGTTCAGTCGTCACGTGTCAACTGAAAACTTTTATTGATTTCTAATACCCGAAATAAAAACTCTTAAATTTGATTAAACTATAGAGAAATAATAAGAAGGAGAAGGAGAAACCCATTCGTATGATTTTTTTTTTTTTTAATGAAAAATGAGGGTAAATGATGCAAAATAAATTCATGAACCACCGAATAGTGTTAAAAGGAGAAGACAAAAAAAAAAAAAAAAAAAGAATTATTGCGCACAATGCTTAAATCAAGGATACCTGATCATTGAGTTGTGCTTCATGAACATTCATCAAATTAACAACCATGATCGACCACCTTATGCATATTAGAGGAAATTTTCGAGCACCAACACCATTTGCACAATCCAAATATAGTCTTGGAGTATATGCTTTTCCACATCGTGTAACCTATTTTATTGCTTTTCAGCTTTGAAAGGACCTGCTTGTGGTCAGTGGTTGCAACTTAAAGTTTTTAATCAGTGGAATAACTTGTAATCCAAGCGTCGGAAATAGATTCATTAAATACTTTTTTAGTTAGTGTGAAAGCTTACGAAATTCAAACCGGCGAGAGCATTACGCACTTTTCCATAATACCCAATCTCAGTAGGAGCACCATGTGTGGAATCATTTTGGCAGCGAACTATATAATGTAACTGAGGAGTTGTAAGTAGGCCTGAAAATATGTCTAACAAAGACTTATGCAAATGCGAAAATTCCAGCCCAACGAAAATTAAAATGATGCAGTAACCGAACTTTACTTTATTACGAAAGTTGCAGTATTTCGAAATCTTTTGCTAGTTTCAAAATTCATGACTTTAATATCCTATCATTAATATAAATCTCAACCAAAAATGCTACAGCTGCAATGCAAAATCTTTCCATAGTGGTGCAAATTCCAAGAAACACACCAGATAAACTTCTCAAAGAAGTTTTCATATACCAGCTTATCAACTGGTTCATATTAATCAATTCATAGATTCTATTTTCACTATTTCGTATCAGCTTCAATCGACTAATACATAAATATGACGCGATCAAGATATATGGGTTCTAGAGAGTTAACTTAAGTAGAAATAATTTAGCACTACTCATCCTTATCCTTAAATGATGGTTATATGTTTCCTGTTGGCTATAAAAAGAATAGAATACTCTTTTTTTTAGATTTCAGATCCATAGCATATGATATCCAATCGTAAAATATTATTAATCACCTAGTCTTCGACTACCAACCCTGGCACATCGTGCTCCACAGAATGCAGCTTCTTCTATATATTTCGAACTTGGACGAGTATCAATGGCTGTAAAAACATTGGCATTGCCACTAACTCTTCTGTTGAACCGTCGTCGAAATTCTTGTGACTTTTCCAAGAATTCACTGTCGCTGAACGCAAAAATTTCGTTTTCTACTGTTATGCATAAAAATAACATGCAACATTGCAAAACATAAATGACATCAAATAAGATTTTTAACAAAAAAATAAAAAGAATGCAAACGGCAAAGGAACCTGGCATTAACAATCAAATTTATATAGTTCTCCCATGCAGTGTCCAACATGCCTCCATTCGGGTCGATTATTTTGACTCCATTATCTTCCATCGGATTGTGTGATGCCGTTATCATTATACCTATAGTTTGATCTAAATACCTAAAATATAGAGTGTAGAAACAATCTACTCGAACAAATTAAGGATCCTGAACAATTCGTTTAAAGGACTATTGAATAAATTGACAATACCAAATAAATCTTGTGGATAAAATGCAAAGGGTTAATAAATATCTAACAAATTAAGTTTCAGCTATTCGAATTAGATTGGAATTTGTTAACATTATCAGGGAATAGAAAGCTAATGACTAAAAAATATCCTGTTGAGGGATGAATATATTTCGATACTATGTATTGAATAAATTATTAAATGGATTAATAATATTGAATTAATAAACTGTCAAAACAGAACACCTGGCACGGATACCAGCGAGATATCCAACACGAAATACAACAAAAGGTAGATAGGTAGCATTTGCACGAAAGCCAGCTGTGCCATAACTAAATTTCTTTGTAGGAGAAATTGGTATCCTTCGCCCATTATGATCGGTATTACTTTTTCGAGTATATATTTCTGGAATTATTTCAGTCATCTCCAATTATAGGTCCTGAAATTAACACAAATCTTTATCAAAGAATCAATAAAAGGCATTCTCAACATTTTCAATCAAAGTAAAAATAATGACAGTACTGAAACATTAATGTCACTAAAGAAAACACGGGCATGATTTTCACTAATAATTCCAACGATCTAATAACAGATAAGATTGTAACACTCTTAATAGCAAAAAAGTTTATAGATTTGTAAGTTCAGAAAGGTGGTTAGAAATCAGTTACTCCGAACAAATCCCACAGTTACCCATTTCGCTCATTTATGTAAGCGAATGATTCATACGTTATTTGTCCATGTTTTCTGTTCGCCCAATCATCCAAATTTCATCTTTGTCTGTTCAAACTTGAGATAATTTCTTGCTAGTAAATCACAACAAATCAAAATGTTATATAACACATCCCACGCAATGAATCAATGAACTCTTAACTTTCCCTTCTCTGGGATGCTTCAAATTCTCATGCCTATCTTCAGGCATGATTCACATGATGAGACAGAACAATCATTTTTGTTGCATAGATGAGAGATGACTATTTGAAATTTGGAAAGTTTTCTGGTGAGATACAATGGATCAAATAAGTGATCTGAAGTTAAAATCCAACATGCCGTAGGATCGTAGATACACACGACATTTGTTATATGCTGTTGCCTGTATCACACGTGTCAGTGTTTTACATAGAGCTTTTTATCGTTTTAGATTCTGACATCACAATTATCAGGAGAATTCCATTAGGAACCTTTAATCATCTTTGGTTTAGCCTGATGACTAATGAGATTTTCCGAACAAGCGAAAAGACCAAATCTTCTTTTTCGGATCAAGATTTAAGGATACACATGTTGATGGCAATCGAAAATTTGCTCAGAACTATTGCAAATCGAAAATTTAATAGAGTCAATTTTAATTAGATTGATTATTGACGTATAAAAAGATCACTAACTCTTGCCTATTTCTTTTCAGTTGTTGCACATTTCTCCCTCTCACTTGAATCATTGCAGAAACATTTCTACGTTTCTAAATGCGCATTTCCAAGTCAGCCATTCAAAACAAGTGAAAAGAAGTAAGATGTCCCTAGAATTTGCTCAAATTTTTGCTATATCGACTTTTTTTTGTTGGGAAAACAGCGGGAGTGCCATCGCATTTGCAGATCATTTACATTTATTGTAGCTGGAAAATTTTATTGAAATTATCACATCGAATTTAAGCTCATTCAAGCGTAAAGTGTTAAAGCAATAGACAGAATAAAATTCAGTTTTTATTCCATATATCTCTGAATGGGTTTTGGCTTTACAAACTTTATTCAAGATTAAAATGCTGATGAAAGTTTAAGAGGGTAAAAAAAAGTGCACATATCTCGGAAAAAAAGTCTGAAATAAAATGTCAGAATATGGCGTATATACGCGTACTGAAGAACAGTGAAATAATCATATCAGTTTCATACAATTTTTTAGCAAACATATCGCATATAAATTACATATAATTTCTGGCATATTTTTATGCATGTTTTATGTGATACTGTAATCAATACGTGTGATGACGGTCCACCAGTGTAAAATGGTTACATATGAGAGATTGACTCACAAAAAGTTTTCTTCGTTGTTTTTAAATCAAAGTTAGAATTAAAATAAAAAAATTGGCCAAAATAAGGCAAAATTCGATAGGAAATGACATGACCAAAACTGTTTGCCTGTAAAATGCCTGATTACATATAGAAGGATTACAGTTGAAGAGTAGAGGAGTTAGAGAGGCGTAGTTTCCCAGTTATTAGGTAGTATGCGGTGTGGCGATGGTGCTCAACGGCTCACCTGTTGAGAGTAGCTACCAATTTTTTTCGGCTTACAATAGGCTAAATGATGTTTATCTTATTAATCAGAAATCTTGCTATTATTATTATTTTTTTTTGTTTTTAAAGCATTAAAAGCGTTCAAGTTCAGGCAGGCAATTGAAGACTTGAGGAAGAGTTTCTGTATATTTCAAGAAAGATGCAATAGTTTATCAGTAATTGCAATTATTGATCTAAATTAGTGAGAAAATTGACTTTTCCTATATTTAACTACTTTTACAAGGATCATTCATGTTCGTAATCATCATGCAAGTAGTGATTATTGTAGTTAAGTGATTATACTCAAGTAAATTGAATATAAAGAAAATTAGTTTTCTTTTTTTTTTTTTTTTTTTTTTAGATCAATGATCATACACTCAAGCTGTGCATGCTGTGCATATTAGAAGTTTATCTATCAGAAGTTATCTGCTTGAGAGTGCTACAAAAAATTTTACTTTGGAATATTTCTCGATGCATGGATTATTATGGATTGTTGATGGAGTAGATTGCACGTAGATGTGCGAGTTTTCAAAGCAGTCACCTATCTAGTCATTGTGGTGCCTAAATTTGCAATTGTTCGAGAAAATTTCGAGATCAAAATAAATATTGGAAAACAATCAATCTACCCAGCCAATCATTGTGTTATCTAAATTTACGGAATGACTGAACGAAAATTTTTCGTTGCATCACACATTTGCTTTCATCCTACCAATCATAGCTGGTTAAATCATCGTCAGGGACGAATGGTTAGCTATTTTATTTTAATCATATTTATTTATTCATATTTTTTTATATCTTTCTGTTCATACAAAACAACTTATGGTAATAGTTTTTCTTCAGAAACTTGAAAATGTGTGAAAGAAATTGGATTAAATTCCCGCTATATACTCTTCCAGTACTGTTGTTTATCATTGCTTACTGAATTTACGACTTAGCGTAAAAATTTACATCTTGTTTTACATTTTTCATTTTTAAAAAAAATAAAAATTAAAAAGTTATTAAAAAAAAAAAAAATTAAAGCCTATACAGTTAATAAATACTAGCTTTCCTCATACTATGATATAAGTTAGTTCCTTCATAGATTCATTTTGGATAGAGTTTCTCAAAAAAAAAAACTTGCAACTTTTCAGACTCATTATAATGATAGTATTTCGCTTTGCATTGAGATGATAGGTGCGGAAAATTTTAGCAAACTAGATCATCTGCAGCAATTACTTTTGGAAGAAATGTGTAGTCACATTCGTAGAAGGTATTTGTTTCTTTCCTCATTTTGTTTCCTTTGGTTCGAATTTTTTAAAATTTATTAATCCTGTCGGGAATTTCTCCAAATTTCTGATGAAATTAGAGAAATAAACTCCAAGTTGTCAAATAATTTACTACTAAGATCCAATGTGCTGCTATCTGTTGCAGGCTTACAGCTCTCTCTATACAATACTCACTGAAACACACAGTACCACATCTGGTTGATACTGATATTGAATCTTTATTAAGGTATCTTTTTTTTATCTTATTGTTATGAATGATTTCTTGATTATTTTTCTTTACGAACTTTTTCTCTTTCAGACTGCCTTTCAAGGTTTTCAAGACTGCTTAGGTTTCATGAATTTTAATTTTGCTGATGAACACATCCGGCCATATCCATTTTTCTACTCCAATTTATCCATTTTCATTTGCCTTCTTATACGAAAAAAATTTTGTTAGAATCCATAGATGAGTTCGACTAAACAAAGCATTCTCCAAGTGTGTGTTTCTTTTGTTCATAAACTTTATTTGATAAAAAAATAATGCACAAACGTTTGTTTCTCTGTGGTGTTCTTTAGCAATAATTTCAGAAAATCAGTAACTTATGTGCAGTATCGTGCATTCATGCGCGCAATCTTCGGTTACTTGTTACCATTTGGATTAATCGGAAAATACAACATGAAAATTGCTATCGATCATACGTCATCCATTCTCTTTAAGCTTGGGTAAGTCTTTCTTATTCCAACAAGGTAAGGATTCAATCGTCTTATTTAGATGAAGCTTTTCCCTTCATACGTCCTTACAGTTTTCGTCTGACATTTATTTTGCACCTTTTGGTTGGTCAGACAAGTAATTTTAGCGATGTTTTATTTCTTATATTGATAATGAACTTCTGTTTTACAGATTCGATGAAAGTATAAGGTTGAGCGATCTTTTTTCTGTCCCATTCAAAACCTCAGATTTAAAATGGTTAAGACATTTATCTTCTTACGACTTATGCTGCGTACATCGAAAATTCATGCTTTGGTTGCTAAATTTTTCTGCTCTTGTCACTAAGTGAGTCTTTGTTGTTTGTTCACGGTGAGAAAATCCGTAGTGTTTATTAGTGTGGAGCGAAGGAATGAGTTCAAGGACAAAGTAGGGCAGAGACAACTCCAAGAATGAAATGCATGTTGCCTTATTTTAGGCTGATATCTATATTTTCACTCGTTTCCTTAATTTTCGGTTTACTATCATCTGTTATCATTAGTAATTTTATCCTTGCTTAGGGCTGCATTTTATGTAACACCAGAGAATAGAACGAGGCTATTACGTTTTTATCGGAAAGATGTGTGGAAACGCATCGAAAATCACAGTTTCCATTTGTTATGTGAGAAAAGGGATTTAAAGGAAGTTAAAGGTTTATTTGTGACTTTAGTTTTTTTTTCTTATGCAATGTTTTGATGTTCTTGCTATTAAATTCAGTTGTTTATGTATTTTAAGGAGTATTGAAAAACACAGTCGGAGCTCAAGTTCGGTTTCTACCGAAAAATTTAGGCACACGATCATTAATTGTGCCTACAGGAAAAAGCTTCGTAAAACGGTATTCAGCGATCGTGTTAAAAATAGTTTCTGCAGTTATTGATTTAGTATGTGCAAAGCACCGCAAACATTCCAAGGAACTTCCGCTTACTGGAGCTTCTGTTTGGAACGGTAAGTACATGAATTTCCCTCTTTCTGAAAACTATATACAAGCATAGTTTATGTATACTTTATCGCAGTGTACTCAGTTTACTTAACAAATGTCTTCATTGTTGTCACAGTTCATCAAAAAATTATGGCTACTTAGTCTGGTGTCGTCCTATAAAAAGTGTATCAATCGTTTTAGCATGGCTTCTTCTATCCCCATTTGGAGCTCTACATATTTTCTTGTGTTTTCATTTTAGGCATTGGTGGATTTCCCAAACGTTTTCGACGATTCATTCAGGTGAATGGATCGATTAGAATTTACGCCGTGAAAACAGATGTTCGAGACTGTTTCGACTGCATCAACCAAAATTTGTTGCTTTCTATACTGAGAAAGTGTGTCTTGTCAACGAAGTGCAGGTTTTAAATTTCATTCATCTTGATATTTTTCCAAGGTTACAGATGCTTTTTTTCCTGAAGTTATATCGCTTATGATTCTCTGGGATTCTGCATTTCATATTTTTAATTTTATATTCTCCAGTTTCATATTTTCAGCAGTTTTCCGTTATGTAATTGATCCAGATTTAGTGATTTGTTCGTAATCCGAATGTTGTGATTTGCTTTTCAAATGCATTTCCTGAGTTCATGAAAATAAAAGATTAGTTTGTAGGCATTTCCGATTGAATGCAAATGTGATTGGGATGAGTTTTTTGAGTTTTGCTCGACGATATGGTTTCGGATGTGGAATTAATGACCATAATTGCAATCTTTTTGAAGTAAAGTGTCTTATTTTGTCCAACTTTTTTTCTTTAGATTGCATTTCATTTTATGCTCGTATTTATATTGTTCATTGCAGCTCTGTGTAACGAGTGAGATGGTCATGTGGCTTCTTGAAACATACGTCATCAATAAAGAAGTATTTTTTTATAATGAGCTAATGTATTAAGGCTCCATGGAACTTCCAGGAAAAATACACCTATTGGAAATGAAGCATTAGTACTCGAGACTGTTTATGTTTGGTTTTTAGTTTGCATATCGCAACAGTGTATATCGTGCTTCTTGTGGCATACCGCAAGGTAACCGTGCTTCAACACGTTTATGTGATATATACCTGGGTGCAGCGGATTGCGAAAGGCATTTTGAACTGATGAAACGGCGCGATACTTTACTTGTCCGTTATGTAGATGATTATCTGTTACTTACAACTGATATGAATGTTGCACAGAAGGTATTTGATGCTTTTTACTATACTAATTTGCAATTAGTCAAATTACTGGGGAAAGTAGTAAGTTGTACGGAATGAAGGAGGAGGAAAAGAATGTTTCGAAAACTACCAGTTTGCCTTTTGATGTATTAATGAAATATTTCCAATAGAAGAAACCCTATTTGTTTAGTTTCTGGAAGTGATGCATCTCGGTGCAGATGATGATTATAACATTATTGCTGATTCTACAAAGACAGTAATTAATTTTCACTGCGAACGCAGTGAGTTGCTTATTTCTGGCAAAATTGTTGGTTCATGTGGCGCAGTACCGTGGTGCGGATATATAATTTATCCGGGTTTGAGAAAAGTTGGTAAATTTGATTCTGCACGACATTACTTTCTTCGATTACGCATTTTGCTCTGAATTTGCTTCAAAAATGTAAAAATAATGCTTACAATTGATGATTGGCATTATCTGCACGATGATATTTTATAGTATTGCATCGATTGGGCGAAAATACATTCAGGAAAAGCAATTGGATGTCGAATTGTGCACAAGATGGGTTCATGCGAAAAAAGGATTGCTGTTTTGAGATTTTTAAAGGCATCGCTTCTTGAAAAGTTTGTCCATACATTTATCCACATGTCAACAAATACACGCACTTTTAAGTTCAGGTTTTAGCAAAGACATTTATTAACAAGAAAATTCTGGATTCTTCAGGTACAGAATGGTTCATCGTTTTCCTTCTGGCAAATGGAAAACCAGTGTTTTGAAAAAGTTTGCTGTCATTGGCATAAAATTATATGCTCGTCCGTATGCTAGGAAAGTCCGACTTTCGACAAAGGTTAGGAAAACAAAGTGTAAAAAGTTGTCTATCAGTGACTGAACATGAAAATGTTCAGTAGTCACCCGAATTTGGCAGATACCGTCTTTAGTTTCAACTGTTTCTAGGGACGTTGGAATAGTGTATTTTGGCAAAAATTACGTGCTTGGCTCCGACAAGGATTTGCATATTCATACAATACAAAGCTGGCTCATTTGTATGGATGGAACAATTTATGAATGTGAAACAATGCTTTTTTACCGAGTTCATGGTCCATCATTTATACAGCAATGTTTTTCGAAGTTTTTCGGATGAAACGAAATTTCATGGAGCCCTAAAATTCTTGAATTCCCAATTATTGGTGGTTTTGTTATGATTTATTTAAATCAAGTCATTTTAAATGACACATTTTCAATGAGGTTTCGGATTGGCAGTCGTTTTACGACAACTCATAAATGTTATCCAGATGTGAAACGGTTTTACTATGAGTGGAGGATTCTAGTACAGATGCTTCCAACTGTATCTGTTCCAGGAATTCTCTGACTTACCTGAAAGGGATGTTTTTCAGTAGATTCACATTTATGGCTGGATATTTCGTAGAGTCTTAAGATACATTGTGAATTCATATCAAACTTTAGTCTTGCACCATCTTGACATTTTAGAGTTGTGAAATTCTTATTTTATTGCAATGTCTACGTTACGAGTTGCGTTATTTACTGTTATTTACGTTGCGTTATTTACTGTTATATGGTTAGTTGCGTTATTTACCGTTATTTACGTTATTTACTGCATTTTTTAGTATATATGTATACAGGTCTGAATTGAATGAATATTTCTGAGTTGGGATGCTTGATGAAGAAAGCAGTATATTTGGGTCTGATGATGAAGACGACGACGAAAGGCGGAGAGATAATCCTGAAGACAAAAAGTACCTCTTTCGGAAGGAATTCCGCACAATGATTTATGGTTTTGGCGATGACAAGGTATATCTTTTGTATTCGTTACATACGCAAATAGTGTTGTGCATAAAAGTATCCAGCGAAATGTTGCCATCGCGCGCAGCCAGCGAAACAAATTCAGTAACAACTGGATAAAGTTGAGCCTCAAATGTATGACAGTTAGGTGTCTAGACCACGACAAGTTGAGCAATGTTCGAAAGATTAAGAAGTTATTAAAAAATTCGGGGAAACAGAATTTAGCAACCAGTACATGAATTCCTGATGTACGCAACATAATTCTTGAGAAAATAAATGTCTGCTACAAAGTTCGGTCACGTCATTATGGACAGCGGATTTTCAATGGCCGCGTTTCAGGTACCTTACGATAAGACTCTGGAGCTTTTGGAAACGATTGTTACGAACTACATACAGCACATGTGTCAGCGCGCTTTACAGATGGGTAAATCGGGAAAATTAGCTCTTGAAGATATACATTATTTGATTCGGCGGGACACTAAAAAATTTGGCCGCGTAAAGGATTTACTGTCGATGAGTGAGGAACTGAAAAAAGCTAGGAAGCAGTTTGATGAAGCGAAAGCAATATAAATTTCTTTATTAGGGGAATATTCTTGTACGGTAGTTAAATCAAAGGCAGGTAAACAGTTTGAAGAAATACAAACCTAAAGATTGTGAGGCATAATGCTGGAGAAATAAGGAAAAACTGGTTTTCATATCTGCGACTAAACTATGACAGAACTTCTTTATGAAAAGGAAACACTGTAATAGCGAGTATATATGAGGTGGCACCAAAATGTATTAACAGTTATGGGTAAAAATAAGGTCAGCATTGCAAATTGTATGTATGAAAATTGATTGTTTCTCTATTACAATGTTCTAAGATTTATATATTTGCTCTTCCAAGCACATTTCATAATTTTAATATTACAATAAATGATAATCTCATCAGAAAAAACGAGCGTCACCATGCTGTACTTTACTTATTAATATCGCATCGGTTTACTCCTGGAACTGTTGAGCAAGAGGTATATATTTTCCTATAGTAATTCATCATTGGTAACATCAAAATGTGAAGGTATTTAAATGAGTGAGGCATCGCCACTGTATTCATATAGCTGAAAGAATTTCACAGCGAAAGAAATGATAGAAGCGCTCTTTAAATATCAACTCTAATTCTTTAAGCATGTAACGTATGGCCCACTTCAAAAATTTGACCACATTGGTTTACGAATCCATCTCAATCGTAAACCGCTGTTCGTTCGGATTTTTATTGAAGCAGCTTCAGCCGCACGCACAGTATCTTTCACCGACTGCATCAAATTCTGCGCATTTAGCACAAGCTGTTGCATTGCTTCTTCATCCTCTTCACTTCCTGCAATCGATAAGCTCGAAATGCATATTAACGTTTATATAACAAATATAGTTGTGTATGAAATGTTAAGGCACTCTCGAAACTGTTAGTAAAAAGGCATGCCACTCAATTTACCATCAGTAGGTTGTCCAGAAAGTCCCACTGTTGCTGAAAAAACTTTTAGTGACGAACAAATTCAAAGAAGTCTAGAATATTTCGACGGAACCAAGAATTCCTAGGTCATCTTAATCATAATAAGTTGCATTCCATTTGTGAATTCCTTAAATCGGTCAGTCATGTCTATATAGTTTATTCAATGCAGCAAACAATACTTAATAGTTTTGATTGCCATGTTACAAATCCAAGGGACACTGCAGAGCTCACAGCTTGACTTGTAGATCAGCATAAACTTCAGTTAGCTCTTCGAACACTTTTAGAAGGAAGCTTACCTTGAGATCCGAGCATTGTAGCTTTAACAGTTGAAAGAATTTTTAACTGTGTTGCTATCGTTGGGATCCGTTCACACACTTGCAATAATGTCTATAATAGGATAAATTTTAAACAAAGAAGTGATATGTGAACGCTATATGCAGTCAGTCCTGGATTACATTTTCGGAGATTTCTGATGGACAAACATATATAGATTTTAAATATCAAATGAAAAGCAACCTGAAATGAAAGATATTCACGAAAACAGATAAATAAAATTATCTCATAATACGAAACTCAAAAAATAAGGAGAAACAAAAATACCATTCTCATCTTAATGTCAGTACACTGACGAGCAAGTTGAACGGCCAGTCTTGTAACTTCTTCACTCGAATCGGCAATAGCTTTAGCGCAGTCAATGAGGTCTTTTTTGGTTCCTCCTTCACCACGCACAAGCTGACTCAATCTTGCCATTAAAATCGCCATACGTTTTGCTGCCGCAACAATTTCATTCTCGTGACTTGACCACTGACGCAATTCTTGATGTAAATTATGAGCCGCACTCAAAATGGGTTGACTAGATGCTCCAGGTAGTGGATATCTCTCCCAGAAAGCACGTGTTTCTTCTTCGTCATCAGTTTCTGGTGGAGGTGGTGGACGGGGTGGTGGACTAATTTCTACTGGTGGTGGTGGTCTTGGCGGTGTCGGTATATCTTCTCTTATGTAAACTCGGTCATGCACTACCGGGCTGGTAGGTGCTTTTGGCAGTACCGACTCAACCAGCAGGTTTTGACTGTGCGGTAATGAACCTCCAGCACCTGTTATTGCATCACCCACTTGTCGCACGGCTGATAACAAGTGCTCATTTGCATCACGCCAACTCTGTGCATTACTACCATGATAAGGATTCAACGCCACTTGCTTCGCTTGATTTACCATTGGAGGAATCGCTAAAATGCGATATATATGAACGACGGATTGATGACACATGTTTTTTCCAGTAAAATTTTTAAATAATATTCGAAAATAATCCAGAGCAAACTTGAACCAATTTTATTTTCTAAAAAAAAAGCAAAAAACGAACCAGAGTGGAGCTGTTGAGCTGCATTATTCACTCTATGAACGAAGCTTGGTTCTTCCGAATTGTCAGCTTCATTTTTTGCCGTCATAAGGACACGATTTCCAAATCGTGCTATTTGCGATGTATTGTCCACCATTTGTTGCGGTTCATTATTTCGAATCGCATTCTCACAATACGCTGTATATTGTCTCATTGCTTGTTCACTAGCGCGAATGAAATCACCAGTATCGATGGCATCATCAACATGAGAACGAAGCCTGTTCAAAACATCCGTATATTCACGTCGTAAATTATCAAAATGCTGATTAGCCGAATCACTATCGTTGTGCAAACGTATTTTTCCAGCGTTGATTACTTGCGGCGTCATTGCGTTCAACTGTAATAAAAATAGCACCGTTAAATGAGCTTGAAAAAGTTCTAGGAATCAATTTAATGAAAAATAAATATTGATTTAATCTTAGTTTAATAAAATATCCCTCTCCTCGCTCCAAAAAAGAAAAAGAGGGATAGATGATTTAAACGAAGGCATAAGAAATTATACCTTCCATATATGCAAATAATCTAATTTTATGATATGCCTTTAGTTCATGAAGGGGACAGAATCTCATTATATAAATTCATATAATGCGACTGGAAATCATAACCTGATTTGCTGTCTCAATAATAGCTTCAACGGTCTTTTTATTCTTGCACGGACCACATTTGGCAACAAGTAGGGCTGTATTTGCGCATCTGGAGCTGTGATCATTCAAATTACGCGCTTTTTCTTCAAAGTTCAATTCACGATTAACCATCGTTGGTGGCGCATAGACAGCATCAACAAACTGTTTTAGCGGTGTGCTGATATCAACAAAGTCTTCAACAACCCGATCAGTGATTACTTTCTTCATGAAGTCCGCTAATTCGTGCAATTTATTACGTAACTGATTGCGTAAAGCATGTGCTGCTGGAGAATTTCCAAGACCACGACGTTCTAAATCAGCCAACTGATCCGCAAGCCGATCAATTTCTCCACAAAGATCTAGCAATTTGGCACGTTCTGCAGGTGGCAGTAAGTCAGCGAGATTACGCGCCTCACCTGTCATTGCTTTTACTGCTTGCAATCCTAAAAAATCACTCTTTACGGAAGTGAAGAACGAAGAAGTTTATACCAATAATCACTTAAACTTTCAGACTCTTATTGATTTTTGGATGAAATTCTATGCACTTCTAGCTCTAATCCGTTGCTGAGTACTATATTTGTCCCTACCGTAATAAAAAAAAACCACGGTTTAACGCATTACACGTCAAACCCCTGTTTCTCACTAAAGGTAGTCGAACTACTGAGAAATCTAGCATTAAGTTTGCAGTATCTCCAAATCTGGTTCCTTACAGAAGAATCTTCAATAGATATTAATAATAAATCACCTAAGCCATTATCGTCAACTCCTGGATTATCCAGCCACCTGAGTGCCTGCTCGAGACGTCCTGCAACAGTGTGCGCAGGATGCGCACCACCACTGCGCTGCGTATTCGTAAGTGCGCCAGGTAAAATACCACTAATTTCTTTTGTACCAACAAGTTCCTTCAATCTGTTTGCACATCCAGTAGCCAAACCCTGGCTGTCGCTACCTTGGATACGCAATTCACAAAGTGAATCAATCATCGAGGTAATATCACTTATCGTATGCCTAATGAGGCGAGCATCTTCCGGTAATGCTCGTGCAGCAATTCGTTCAGAATAATCCACAATACGTCGTATAGCCTTTTCACCAGTAGCGCCAGGACGACCACGTGGATCAGCAAGCCAATCCAAAGCTGAGGTAAGGAGACTTTGTGCAGCACTAAGAGCCTTTCTCATAACAGTTACATTATCGCTGTCCCATTCATCTTCATCATATGTCGTTAACTGCAGAACGCGGATTATTTCATTCATTTCGTCCGTCATTCTTTGCGCCAAATAATTACGATTTTCTGCTGCTTCCTGTTGCCCTCGCTGCGATTCTTCAGTGATTTGAATAAATATTTTCATTGCACAGATCATGATTGGTGAAAGAGTTTTCACAGTATCCATACATCTTAACAATATTTCGCGATGAACTTGATGAGTTAGCTCTTTTTCTCTTGCATCAATATTTCGTGAAACTCGAGTCAACCACGGACTGATATCCTGAAATTCGTACGGAATACTGTTCTTTTTTAATAATTACTATCCTTTTTAATATTATCCTTTTTTTTTAATAAGAAGTAAATACTGTTTTTCTTTTTTAATAATTTTTCGCACACAAAATTACTTAAAACAGCACTGGAACAATTTCGATATTATGCGCCCTTCAGTGGAGGAATGCAATGGTACGATTGAAAATGAAAGTAGCGTAATTTACTTTAACGAACTGCGCTAGATCATCCATGCTCTCAATCACTTCGGCAACAGCCAAATAATCAAGAACTTTACGGCAACCACGGATAATTTTTCGCACTTCAGATTCATCGAAACATAGCAGTAAAGCAGATGTGCCTTGCAAAATGCCTCTAGCTCCTTCGATTAACTTTTTTCTTGCAACGCTAGAATATGGATCCGCTTTCAGCATATGGCAAGCATCCTCCAGCAAACGGGAGCTGGCTTCCACTCGCTGTAAAGCTGGTGGCATATCTGCTTGCAGAATTCGATCATCTGACGAATGACACGTATCATAGCCGACCTAAATAACGTTTCAATAAAAATTTAAAAAAGTTACAACTTTGAATGAACGTTTCAAAATCTGGCTTTTATTTAATGCAACAAAGGTAGACATGGACGATAATCCTGAGAAATGACGGAATGAATGAGGACACCTTGATGAGATTGTCAACCGCTCGAGATACGGCACCAACGGGTCGGGTAAGATCTGGTACTGCATTGCCGTCTTCAGCTTCTTCATGAAGAATTACCAAACGTGATACCTGTAACGAATCCGAAAATTAATGCTATTACTTGATTTCATAACAGCTTCGATTAAATAATATTCATGATAAATTTTCGACCTCATTTTGTTAATTTCTAATTTTTCTGAAATACTTTCGCATATATAAGTTATTCCTTATGCAAGAATTAATTCCGTAAAAAAGCAAAGAAATTTATTTTTATATTTGCCTTTTATGTGAAGCGTCGATTTAATATTATAAAAACCATTCAAAATATTATTGGAAGGATGGAACCCTCTCAAACTGAACCTAAAAATATGTGTATTGCAGGACAAAAAATAGTTCAACGGCCGAAGTCGTGTTTAAAATTTCATCACGATTTTATGAAAAGGAGGATGTAACTACATGTCTTTTGTTCACATTACAAGTTACGAACATGCTGGTATGTTCCAACCAGATGCATTTTCAGGTCCACATTTGCAAAGATATGAAGATCTGTCATAAAAATTAATTCATTTTAACTCCCTATGAATTTGTTCAGTGTGTTCCGAGCGAATAACTTGAAAAAAATTCAAACAAAATATTCATACTTTGGAATGCAATTAGAATTAGAATATTAAAATAGGAAAAAAAAAAAAAAAAAAAAAAAAAAAAAAAAAAACATCACACGAGCATTCACAAATGTAATATAATTAGAGAAAAAAATGAGTTCAATGAATCAAACTTTAATAGAATGATTTAGATCAGAAAAGAATAGATAATACAAAGCACACTGATCGATATCCTAACTGACTGGCTCTCAGAGACGATTAAAAATATGAAGGCATAACAAGCCGCCATTCGATCCTTCAGGCAATATAATCTCACAGATAGGAAAATCTTTTTGACTATGTTCATCTATCTAGTAAACATGGAATAAATATGAACTTTTACCCACAAAATAATCTCCTCTGCACTGATAGACTGTTTTGAACTTCGAGAGCAGCTACGAATTACGGACACGGATGCCTCTGATAAACGTGAAATATTTTGCGAAGCTGTGGAGAATGTAGAAATTTAAAATGAACAAAATGCAGTATATAAAGCTAACAAAATAAAAAGCATAACACACACATTACATGCGAGTCCATATTGTATGCTTACAACATGATGCAGTTACATCATTCCCACGTTATCTTCTACTATATGGTAGAAAGTAGCAGTACGATTCCCATATGATATTCTTCGACCTCTCTTTCTAGATCCAGTTCCAGGATATATGCAGGCATAAGACTCCATGCATATCAATCCATCGATAATGATGATATTCGTTGAAGTGTATGTAAGCGTTGTAAGTTTGATTTCAACCTTGATCTCATTTAGTTAGTTCTACCTGTGCAACATAATGCAAGAAGCATAAAGTAAATGCGATCTGTGAAGTGATTATTGTTTATGAATAATTGTAACTCATATAGCTATTTGTAACTAAATTCACTGCATCATGTATATGAATTAGACAATGGGACAACAGCTAAAAGCTGTCCTGTCTCTTCGAAAAAGCAGTTATGACAAAACATTTCGTGCACTTCCATATATCAGGCGCTATATTTAACATAATGATGTTATCTCGAAGGATGATGATGAACAGCTGGTCGCCTATCTTTACCACCGATCGCTCTTTTCAGAATCACTTTCTATGAGGCATGTGAGTGTATGTATGTGTGCATTGCTTAGTGCTAGTTACAGGGTACAGGATACAGGATAGTTGGCTATCTACACAAGCCTGCGTGAAGTGCTTCTGCTCCTTTCATGTGGAGCAACAAGTGGTGGCAACTCAATCCGCAATCAACGATTCACTTCACACTTGCAAGTTCAACTAGACAGTTGAGACAGAGACAATACATCTATTCCACATGTCAAGCAGATATATACACACTCATACACCCTTTATACACAACAAATCCTACACGCTGAGGCAGTCTGATACACACAGTATATGTACATCGATTATCACTGAGCCGAAGAAATCTTCGAGAAAGCTGCTAATAGAGCAGAAGTCTATCTTACAATAATTTGACAAGATATTACTATTTTCTGGAGGGTCATTTTATCTTTAACAAACTGATAAAATGAATATCCTTGCTACAGAAATACTAAATTCGTAACTACTTAATAACTTGACAACAAATTATTAATTTTTTTTAAAATCTATGCATCATTATTGAACGCACAACACAGAACTATCAATTTTAATGAAAGGCCTAAACTACTAGCCAGATCGAAATTCTAAATGAATTTTTCTCCGACCACACTTCAATCTACATCAATTTTTTTCCACTGGAAGATGAGAACTTAAGCTTAAAGATTCTAAAAGATCAAAAAAAAAATATTCCACTTCGTAATTCTATAAATAGGGCAGTTGTGTAAATCGACTCAACAAAATGACTACAAACAATGAACAATCGAATAACCTGAATGTTCCTTAAACACCTTTATTTTCGTAAATTTGCTAATAAAAAGTGTTTCCATAAATTCATTTATCCCTTCAAACTCTTCACTTCGTATTAAGTTCAACTTAGAATCCAAAAAATGAAGAGATTTACCGTTATATGACTGGAAAATAAATACGCCCTGGAATATGAAGCCCTAATTATAATATTAACATATCAGGAAATGCTCAAATTATAATTTAGCAAGCATCACTTTTAAAGCAGTACAGAGGTAAAAACCAAGCATTCCCTCTAAAGAGATTTCTAATGTTTCGTTCCGGCTTACTTCTATTTTTTCGAAGTAATAATAGCAATAGCCTCAACGTTACCTCAGAGAAACTTTTCCATTTCACTTCTTTTAACTAAACTAAACGATTTAACGGTTAGGAAGACACGTTAGGATGACGTGAATTTTGACAAACAATGACAACACACAAAAATATGTGTAAAATGCTTACGCTTAAAATTTGAAATTTAAGCAATGTTGTAGAAAATTGCAAGAAAAAAAGGTTAATAGCAAGAGAGTTGTTACCTGTTGTGCCACAGGCTCCAAAATACCTTCAATAGTTTTAGTATGAAATACAGGCATGTTTTTTGCAGCGATGAAGCAGCGTATCGTATAAAAATTAAAGTGGAGAAGGCGAGGATTTACAACACCAATCTATTAATCCCGTCAGCTTTCAGTAGAAACAGTAGCTCAGGTGAGACTGATCGTGTACTAATGATCAACTGATCAGGGGTCAAGGTTCCATGGCTCTCACTCTCTCTCCCTTCTTTCCTCTTTCTCGTACCAAACTGCTCGGGATCTCTCCACCGATGATCACCACCGGAGGCTAGATGAATGAATTGAACTCAGTAGGCAATAATCATCGACAACTCTCCCATCGCACACCAAACAACCTTATTCCACGTACTCTTTTCATCTCTTTCTCTCTCTTTTCCCATTTTTACCATTTGTTCTAACATATCATGCGGTAGCATACTCGTGCAACTTCCACCCACCTTCCTTTCTATTCTGCACCAATTCTTCTTCAATCTAAGCTCGATGTCTTCTCGATCCGAGCGATCCGGCAGTGATCATTTATTAGTAGTTGTAGCTGTAGCAGTAGCAGTTGCAACGGCACTACCAGTAACAGTAACAGTAGCAGTTGCAGTGTAGTAATATAGCAGCAGTAGCGATAGCAGTTGCAATAACAAGACAGTATTAATTAGTCAGTAATTAATTAGTTAGTAGATGCGACAAAGTTGACATGTCTCAGTAATAAATCATTGTTGCAAAGGACAATGATTATATCTATGCCATACCTGGACAGTTAGTTATTCATGCCTACTGGCTCATTGTTCCTTAAAACTTAGCTGCTTGAAATGCTTTTCTGCTTACTTGGCTCTTTGATGCTTCACAATCGTGTTACTACAATATGAAGCAGTTACGGAAGAGAAAATTTCCATACTGATTGAAACAATAAAGCAATTCATCTTATTGTGTTCTTAGAGACAGTTCGGTCTCCTATTCTTGAATCATTTCAGCATAGACTTCAAGTATAGACTTCAATGGATCATTTTAGTATAGACTTCAATAGACAGTATAGACTTCAGTGGATCATTTCAGTATAGTCTTCAATAGACTTCACCTTGAGGAGACCATTTTCATGCGATATAAGATAAAGTATCCATGTAATATCGTTTTCGGCACCGTTATAAAATTGCACTTCAGAACTTCCAGTAACAACTCGTTTCTCTTAAGAGAGTGAAGCAGTTGTTTTACTTTCAACTGTATTAGAAAGAAATGCTTCAATTCATCTGCTCAAATATATGCGAAAATGTATTAGTTTGTAAATTTTGCTTGTTATTTCATCCATTTCGGAAAATTTTCCTGTTTTTCTTGAATGTAAATTAGCTCCCTTCGTAATGTTGATTTTGCTTGCTGTTATTCCACTGTGCGGTGGCTAAATTGTTCTCATTCCAAATTTGTCAAATTCGAAATTTTGAATAAGGGATTGCAGTGACGAAAAAAGGTATATATCAGTCGATTGACTACTTGATTTCTTTGATTATTTCCGAGCTGAAGAATTTAAATTTCTCAAGAGTTTTTAGGTGGAAAATTGTAGTTCTTTACTTTATCACAGTTTATCTGAGAATTTTCATTCTGTTTAACATGATATGATTCCAACAACTTGCTTTATATTGTTGTTGCTATACAGCCTCAACTTGCTACCTGCGGAAGCATTCTCAACTGGTGTTGTTTCCACAATTTCATTTTAAAACAGATGCAGTCACTGTTGAAAGAAATAGATCGTGAGTTTCACAGAACTGTGTGTCTCATTACTATTTATGAAAGCTAAATTAGCGCCTTCTCAATTTTTTTATATGTCGCTTTATCGTGACAGCGTGCAACTTTGTACGTTGACGATAATGTGAATAGTAGTTTATCACCCATTCCAAATTGTGTGAGCTATTAAAATACGCATATCTGCCTCTGACAGTATTATTTGCAAATCCATCTTGCTAGAAGTCGACCCATCAAAGTATACGGAACTACTTTTCTGCAATTTGCAATTAAGTTTAATCATAGTTAAAATATCCGTAACGGTGATGAGAAATGATATTCAGCAGTTACGATCTATAATTGTAAGAATGGCCATAAAATCTATAATTAAAAATATAATTGTAAGTAGCAGCGAAGGCTTGAAACATTCACCGTTCAATATAGCCCAAACAGTTGTTGCTGAAGCCATACATTATAGTATTATACTATTATAATGATTTGAAGAGTTTTTTTGTGTCATGGATTAATTGTTACCTTTCTGGTATAGCACCAGAAAATATTGCTTTCTTTTCGCTTACCTTTTTTTCCTGCAGGTCGTTTCTGTTTTCAAAAAAAAAAAAAGCAGACATAAACTACAGTAACAATCGAGAACGAATATCATGATTTGTTTTTGACAGACATAAACTACAGTAACAATCGAGAACGAATATCATGATTTGTTTTTGACAGACATAAACTACAGTAACAATCGAGAACGAATATCATGATTTGTTTTTGACAGACATAAACTACAGTAACAATCGAGAACGAATATCATGATTTGTTTTTGACAGATATAAACTACAGTAACAATCGAAAACGAATATCATGATTTGTTTTTGACAGATATAAACTACACTAACAATCGAAAACGAATATCATGATTTTGTTAAACGATCGTATTTGGTTGGAACAAAACTCATCTGCACTAAACATATTTGTTCTTTTCATCTTTATCCAAATAGTATGGTAGCCTTACTTTTCCTACTTTGGGTCCAAAAAAATAAATTGTATACATATATAAAAACATATCCTTCATCATTATTGTCTTGAAATATTATTAACATTTGGAATTCATTATCAATAAAACGATAACTTCAGCTCTGATCAGAACGATGAGTTTCAAGCTTGAAAAAAAAATACGTAACTTCAGAATCGTTGTCTGAGAAAAGTACGTGATTTCAGGAAGGTATTTACTTTCTCGATCACTTTTTTTGTCATTGTGGACACGAAAGAAACATGTAGTATAAAAGGCTGGAAGGTAGCCTACAATTAGCACGTTGATAGTGAATATTGCAAAAAGCACATATTTCGTACTGTTTCATCATTTGGATAGTTTAGAAAAATGAAATCATTTCTTGAAATATGCACAATATAAATGGACTGTTTTCCAAAATATTACTTCTATTAATGATTCACAGACTATGTTCAATTACTTCGGAATTTTAGCTATTTTCATTTCGCGACCATTGTTTGATGCCAAAAGTTGGACATTTGAGACTATATGGTTTGTTCATTGGAAAGAATTGGTAGTAGTTTATTTTTGTGTTGTGTTGCATTTGCATGATGATATTGGAATATGATATTTGTCTAAAAATTATGAATAATTAGAACATTCATCTTTTTCATTATCATTTACGACACCAAGGTGATTTGATATTTCAGTATTCTATTACTGATAATAGGTAATAATTAAATTTTAGATTTTGATTATCATTGCAAATTTTCTTATATTTCACTATTTACTCATTGCTTCGAGGAGGAATAGTATTGTATGAAACAGAACAAAAATATAAAGCAGCAAACATTGTTAAGGGAATCATAGCTCATTAAAGATTCGAATATGCAAAAGAAAGGATTTTTCAAAGATATATGAATCCATCACTGTAAACGATATAGCAGTTCGAGTAAGATTTTTACAATAGAGGCTTACATCATACTCATTGATAGTTGAATTTTTGATAACTGAAGAAAATAGTCTTTCTTATTATCTTAAGGTACAATTGATTTACTGTATATTTTCGCTTTTTTTTTTTTTTTTAAATCAGAATGTTTCTAGATGTCTAGTGGAAAACTTCTATAAGTGGTTCTTTAATTGGAATTTGATAGAAGCAATTTCTTGTGATCGAATATGCCTTTGTCTTTATATGGTGCGCGGTTGGTATATTGTAGGCATATTTCACGTCGAAATATATCCGCTTTGTCGGATACCTTTAAACCTTTCAACTTTGTCAGTCGGGTAATCTCATATATTGATGAGGTGACAGGTGCTACAGAGATTCGTGATGCTCATGCAGCGCTAAAACAGGTCATTTTTTCAAAATATTTCTTGGGAATCCAACAGTTCTGGAGCACATTTTATGATGAACAGAGACACATTTGCAGTGTTGTTATGATGAAACTGTTTTGATTCCTGTATGGTCATACTTGGGTTGCAAGGTCACAATTTAGACTGGCAATTGCTGCACAGTGTTGAAAGCTCAATGAGAAGTATTTCCGTTTGATACTTTTCACCATGTTGCTGTGTTATTTTGCTAGACAAATTGGAAAGAAATGTCCTGTATTAATAAACTAAGACGATTCGACAATATCTAATCTGGTGGGTGATGGAATGATTTAATGGTTGATTTCAAGAAAGGACTGCTGGAAGACGTACGCACTTCTACATTTAACGTACGCAGAGATGAGTAGGCTGACGGGATTGGTACGAAATAGAATTCATGTGATGTAGAATTCTTATTAGGATTGTGCTTAGAACACAAGCATTAACGAATGATGTTGACAGTAATAAAACAATTTCAGAATGAAAAAAAACTGCAAGATGCTCAGGCTTTACGACGTAAAAAACGTGATGAATTGGATACGTTACAAAATCGAATGAGAGAGATACACACTGAACTGGACAGATTTTCTCGTGGAGATGACAAGTGTGTCTTGCCGTTTTCTAGGCTATTTTTTGCCTTTTTTCAAAGTATTCCAAAAACTAACATCAGTTTTCCATTGACTTTGTCAGTATTGCGCTATATTGTCCTTTATACGTAGATCGGTAACCAGTTTATTTTCTACTTTTAGTAAACCAGTAGTTTTTGGGAAAATCAAAACCTTGTCTGACGTAGTCGATTGCGTTGAAACATACATTTTCGGTTGATAATAGTCGTGGGACGAAATCACTTCATGATCAGTACACCGTGCACAAAAGGAAATGAAAGAAGGATAAACAAAAATAGCAGTTCAAGATGTGCCGAAATTGCACTTAGTTCATTTCAAGTCTAGCCTCCCTACAAACAAATATCGTGGCTTTCCTTGTTTCTAACACCGGTGAATTTGTCGAAAATTCCAGGTATCTACGTTTGCTAACTGAAGAACATGCAGTCATAAAAAGTGAGCAACTTTTAATTGCCGAAGTTAGAAAAGCAGATGAAGCCGAAAAAGCGGCATTTGATGAATTGTCAAGCACGCTTCGGACCAGTCGCGCGAAGGAACAGGAACAGTTAGTTTTCTAAGCTCTCCGACAAAATAGTGAGATGTTCTTATTGTCGACGGTTTTTCATTCATCTTGCTTTGAATGTATGACCTTAGATGTCAGGTTATGCTAATACCTATTACTACCAAACTAATTTTTTTCTATATTATTTTTCCCCTATTCTATTAAAATAGTTTAGATAGTAGCACCGTTTGATTCCGGGAATTGGATGTTTCAGATCGGATCGAATAAAAACCTGGACAATTATAGCTTCCACACTTGGTGCATTATTTGGAATTGTTGGCACATGGATAGCAAATGAGATTAGGATGCGTAAGATGAAAGAGCTTGTACCAGACTCTGCACTGTTAATGGCACTGGTAAAAAAAATGACGGCGTTGGTTGAGAAACAGCAGGATCAGGTAAGTCTGAAAATGTTGTTTTTCATTACAGATTTTCAAGAACATAAATACTGCGTCTTGCCGAAAACTACGCATTGTCACTGCTGATATCATTATTAAATTAGTGAGAGATTTGAATTACGGCGCATCATCTTACAATCGCTATCATTCTACTGTACCTTTGAATAAACTAGAAAGATTGATTTGTATCCTTAGCTTATAGATAACGCACTCGATACCAAAGCCACCATCCAAAAAATAGGTTTCGTTGGTAGAATCATTCCTAAATCTCAGTAGCAGTTTCGCATTATGCTACTATGACGCTATCATAATATTAGGATGTTGTAGTAAGGTTGTCAAAATGACTGACTACTCTAGACAAAAAAAAAACATTTTAGATGGCTGCATTCATTACTGATATTAGAGAAGCGATGCATTTAAAAGCCGCCGAAGGGATGGTAATTGTTAATCCGAACAAGGATAACGCACTGTCCGAAACGATTGTCAACCTTCTACAAGAGCAGAATATAGTTTTAGCAAAGGAACTTGATGCAGTAAAACGCCTGATAGCAATAGAGCTGAACACGAAAGCAGAAACACCAAATGTGGTCTACATTGGCAGTGATATGGAGGATCTCCTTAGTAAATCAGAGAAAAATATTGAATCCAAAATGAAGCTGCAGACACTTGTTGAAGTGGTTTTTCTATATACCCTCATAGCTGTATCTTTACCACTAATCTATGCTTTCTTTAAAGGACCTTAGGGTATTAGTGGTAGTAGTATACCGCTTTTGTTTTAAAAAATCGGGCATGTCGTTCATTGCCTTTACGGGTATTCAAAAAAATTACATACGATATTCAGAAATTGTCAAGCAGAACGGTTTTTTGTTTTGTTTAATGTAATATTCGAGCTCCTAGAATGAATGGCTAGTTGCAAATAAAATTGCCTATAGTTCATCATGAGGGTATTCTAAACAAGGATGCGCCTATGCGTATGAATCATTCCAGAAAGTTTTTATCAAATTAGGATATGTACTGTCCGTCTAAGTCTAGAGTCACGGTAACTCTGGATTGTGAAGGATTTCATTTATAAGTCTTCACAGTGATGCAGTTATGAAATGACAAATGAATGATCTTCATTTAAACATATGATCTTTATCCTATCAGGAAAAAAAGAACAAGACAGTAGGGATAGAAACCTTCCAATGAAACACAGTAATCGTCACCGCGGCTAACCACAGTAATCATCACCGCGGCTAACCATAGTTAGTAATCGTCACCGCGGCTAACCACTTCTTTGCATGTTGGTCGTAACAAAATTGTATGTTCCCACTGGGCAGTGTAACAGCCTTTAATATCACACAAAGGAGGGTAAGCCTGCACGATACCTTTGTCGCACAAATCCTTTAGTGCCATTAAGTATTTCGTCTCTCCCAAACGATCCAACCACCTTCGACAGAAAGCCAACGTCCGAAAATTTTTGTTGATTACATTCAACAAATTCTTCGATCGGGCTAATCTATAATTTTTAAAGAAAAAACATTGTCAAAACTACTTTTGTAGCGTAAAAGAATTTGCCATTTCCTCCCCTCATTTGCTATACCTTTAAGATACTGGTTATTTTTTAAAATAGCGGGAACATCATATTTTATATGGTTTTATTATTTGACCAACTTTATGCAAGATCTCACTTCAAAGAGAGATATCCAAATCATTACGATGGGAAGAGTGTTTATAGATGTCAGCAAAGGACCTTCTGCATGATATCGAAAATGCTCCCGTTCCCATGAGTTTCTCTCTTTGGTTGTTGAGTTATTGAAATCATACCACTGAGAGATCACAAAGATTGCAAACCTTAGTGGAATATGCTCAGAATGAAGGTCGAAGTCTTTCATATAGTGACTGCACTCCATATCATCATGAACATAGCCTTTACCGGTACTACCGAATGTTTCAATAGCGTAAAATTCGTTTTCCTCCATTTTTGTTTGTTCGCCTCCCTATAACACACTTCGCATATATATATATAGAAACATCATGTACTTTCTGAACCCGACTTCGGCGACAAACTAAATTTATGTGCAATAAAAACATTAGACGATACTACAATTGATTGATTAAAGCTCACCTTTACTATCGGGACGGTTTTTCCAGCATGAATGCGATACGATCCTATTGAATGTCCATTCAGATTTCTGATCGGCTTCACGACATAAGTTCTGCCATCCAGTTCAACCTAATTGGATATCACTAACAATATTAAATATGCGATCTTTTCTTTTTAGAAAGTTTTCCAAGCATTTATAAAACATATTCTATTAATAGAAATTCTATAGCGCGCACATAAATATATAAATATTAATATAAAATTCACAGATACCAAGGATGATCAAAAAGGAGTTACCTCATGACTACTCATCACCTCTTCAATTGTCTCGCCGATATCACACAGACGAACATCTATACCTGCTTCTCGAATCCCTGCATTAGTAGCTTCATGTACTGCATTCACTAAATCATCGTATTTCGGATCGAAATGAAGCGTGAATGCACAGTCGATAAGGCGTCCATTGACATGAACACCAAAATCAATTTTGCAAACATCACCTTTCTGCAATGATACAGAACATAATTTACTTTTACTCAAAATCGAAATGAAGAAATCTGGAAAAACAAACTTGTAAAACTGTAGTATCACCGGCGTTTGGGGTGTAATGTGCGGCACAGTTGTTTAGCGAGCAGCCAGTTGGGAAGGCAAGTCCAGCTTTCAATCCATCCTCATTGATCATTCGACGTGAATATGCTTCAAGGCGCTCACTAAATTCCATTTTATTATAAAATTGTAACAGCAGAACTATAATAAACAAAGTGAAAGAGATAATATAAGTGCTGTATAACACCATAGATACTTCCTACAAGCGCCTGTGAAAGATCATAAATACCAGATTTCAATCATTGTCATTCCCGGCTTAATCCAGGAACGAGCATATTTCCGCGTTTGTCTGTGTGCCTCTGCAGCGCGACGGAAGTCTTTGTACGTTTCCTCATACGATGCATCCAAATTCTAGAAATTTATTTCATCTGATGTTAATGTTTCCTGTTGGAGAAAAAGAAAACATATCAAGTTAAAAGTAAATCTTTTACATACCTTTTTTTCGTCATTAGTCATTCGATTAATCGCAGTACGGTCATCAGTCTTAGTCGTGTATTCACATATTTCTCCAATAGGAAAGTTCCCATCAGGAAACTGCTTGTCAACTGGAATGAAATCTTTCACTTCCTCTTCAAACTGTTCCGTAAGTGATTTTGTCTGTGGAGACGGTGGTTTGTTGTTTGTTGTTGCCTGTCCTACAAAACGAATATATAGAATCAAATACAGGCCTTTGACGGGAATTCCTGAACAAAAACCTCTCTCAATCTTCCATCATAATCTTGAAAAAAACAAAAACAGTTACCAATCCCAAAATCTTCTGATTGGCGGTACTTCTATGCAGTGGGATTTGTGGTAACTTCACAAAATTTTTCCCTGAGATAAAAGATGCCGTTTTTTTCGATCTTTCATTAGAATCAATAAAATCAACAATCAACAGCACCTCTTCTTCAGCCCAAGTTTGCTGCATTTAATTATATACCTTTCCCAGTTTTCTTTGTTGATTTTGCTGCAGTTGCGACTGCCTTTTTACGAGTTTCAAGCTCAACTTCCATCAAGATCGCATCCAAATCATCGAGACCACTTGCATCTATAAATAACTCTGTTAACTTGATAAGCAAGCATGAAACGACCACTCCTTATGATTTGTAGTAATGTAATAAAATTATGAGTGATCATATGTTAGAACTTCATGTCATGTTACCAGGTCATCTATTGAATGACCTAAACAACTATAGAGTATGCAAAATGATTTAATTGTTGAAATTATTTGCTTTTTGATGAGAAAGAGAGGTTGTGGGTTTACCACATAATTCCGTCAATATCTGCTGAAAAGACTGGAGCAGTCGCATTCCTAGAAAGGGAACTAAATAAACAAGAATTCTATCATGAAAATATCACCAATTCATATGTCAAATTCATCAAACCTTTGTTTTTAGGATTTTTCTTCTTTTGGGCATTCATTGCAATATTATGCTCGTATTTACTAACTGAAATACAATTATATTAAAGCTCTAAAAATAAATGAAAATATAACATATCGCTATATAAATTTATGTATAAACATAGGAATGAAAATAGTTCATGAGAAAAAAAAAAAAAAAAACACTTCCGTACATTTAAACAATAAAAATATATCTATTTGCCAATTATATATCTACACAAATGCATTATAACATAATGAATAACAAGGAATTGTTAGAAATGAAATTTTTATAATTTCAAAGAGAATCATAACCTAGCAGTTTCCTTTTATTTCTTATATGATAATATTCTATATTCAAGAAATTATCGACAGGCTACCCAAAATCACCAAAATTGTTCATAGTTCATCAAATGAGTGCAGTCTATTTCTTCAATGACAGAGTGCATGTGTGATTGATCACAGAGAGAGAGAGAGAGAGAGAGAGAGAGAGAGAGAGAGAGAGAGAGAAAGAGAGAGAAAAGGGTGAAAGTTAACCTTCCCTCCATTACAAATATAAAATCCTAAAAACAATAATTATTACAACTATCAATTTCTTCCCTTCTGTAAACTAAAAGTGTAAAAAGGTACACAACACACACACACACACACACACACACACATACACACACACACATCCACATACCAAACTACTCAAATCTTTGCATCCAAATTTGTTCGGTCGCTCTGTATCACGATAATGACGACTAATGAAAGTCTTTCGTTCAATTGCATTCTTTTATACTCATTGATACATCAAAAGATGAACAATGATAAGGGAAATGAATTAAAAGTTAGTATCGATAATAATATTAAACTTTTCCAAACAGCTATAACCTTCCATCTTACTAGAACATCATAATTTTAGAGGTTATTCTCAAATACAGAGACGATAATTTTCATTATAATTTCACAATTTTATAGCATAGGGCGATAAGTGATATTCGGTTTGTTAGTAAATAGACGCATGGTGTGATGCAGCTATTCGGTAGGGATCAAAAGGTGCATTTAAAGGACTGGTTATTTTTTTGATGTTCTATGATTTTAATTTACAGTTCAGAGGAAGGAAATTAATTTTGTCTTTTTTCTCACCGAACGCATTGTTTATGCTATCATTGAAGCTATTGATTTGGTGAATCCTAGATAGATAGATAGTTCTTCTAGTGATCTCGAGATAACATATGATGACCTCTAGTCAAATGATCCGATGATCCTTGAATCAAATCAGAAGCAGCAAGATTTCAGTGCAAATAAAAAAAAGTGAAGAATACTTCATTGGTTTTTGAATTCTGGAATAGGGTTTGAAATGCGCAAGTAACAAGACCCTCAAGTTTTATTTATTAGCTGAAATTTTGGGCAAGTAGTGTGAAGTTCTGAGCACAATCATCTTGAAATGAACTATGGAACGGATAGAGATTAATCTTTTCTCTTCCCACTTAAAGACCAGATATTCCGGATCTCGTCTACACATGAAATTTCTGTATCTCAGCTGTATCTTCTTTATTTTGGACTTTTATACCTTTGACTCTGACCGAAGCCAGAGAGCAGTCATCAGCCATAAAATTCCATTCAATCATTCATTGGTTGTGGCTCATTTACCCTATCTTGTAAAAGATTAAAGTTACGATTGCATACTTCTTTCAGTAAATCTGTAATCATTTTTGCAAAAATCTACAAAATTACAAGAATATCAAAAATATCTAGGACAAATTACAATGCATAATCTTTTTATGGAAGTACGAAACACATAGAAATTATAGCTATAGAAAATATTCGAGAGAATCAACGATTACACGCAACTACGCTTGATCACATAATGAAATTGTTAAGATAACTGAGCCTTGCACATATTCGAAATGTTATAAAATATTACTCAAAGAACATAATTAATAAGGAAATTAATTATTCATCTACTTCACACACTAGAAAAAAAAATGCATATCAGCGGCAAGTATACAGGAACAAATACCACTATGTTTGATTGTAGCTCACTTAACGGTTTAGCTGTATTCATAGTAACAGCAAACTTAAAAGAATGTTCTAAGATAGCAATGGAAGACAGAAATATTATTTTATAAAAAGAAATTCGTAAAAAATATAAATTAACCAAATATGTAAAAATGAAAAAAGGAAATTTTATTTTTTCCCACTCAGTCCAATTTGAATATCAAATGAAATCAGTTAGTTACCAACCAACTAAGCACGTAATGGTACTAATAAATAGAGTGGAATGGTCACGTATGTGCTACATATGTGACCTTCAACAACTATTTACTAAACTGGGAAGTTGGGATGGATGTTAGATGGAAGCATGTTTTTACAAAACTAAATAAATGAGAATAATCTAAAATCTAAATCTTGTAAATCATTTTCTGTTTTATGTCTATTTTGATAATCATAAATTCATAAATTATTAATTTATAAATTATTAATTCGGTGAACGGCAAACTTACAGTGCATGGAAGGGAAACAAGAGTGATAGATGTTTAGGAGTCATCCTTTATAGGAATTTGCTCAAGGAAAAAACTGTAACTATATATTACATATATTACAAAGTGAGATTGAAAAAGAATTTAGTATTCACGAAAACTGTGCGATCTTTGATGAGTATACAACAGCGTACACATTACCTAATCATAGGCGACCATCAGCATACAAATCTTGCATTACACTTTCTACTGTTCAAAAATATTTCTTCCATGCGACAAACAAATGCAGATTCTAATCTGATTCCATGCATGTAAACATTTGCCAGACGTTGATAAATTTAGAAGCCTTCATCCCAACCAGAGAACTCATCAGGTGGCACGTCTTGTTCCGGTGGGTAACTGTCAAAGTTCGTTACATCCGATGGACTTGCGACTTTTGGCACAATTGGTGCTTTCAAAGTTCGTGACCTCAAGCCTTCCCAGTCGAAACCCATAAACCACCTTAAAAAAAATATGCTGTCCGAAAATTTCTTTTCAGATAAGGAACACACATCTTTAGAATCACCTTCCAATTACTTCATGAAGAACCATGTTTTTTTGACTCGAGTCAAACAACCAAATGTCACTGGTAATCAAATAAAAGAAAGTTAATTTATTTCCATCAACTAATTAAACTAAAAAAGTAAACGGCATACCTATGTTTACGGATATCACCAATACCTCCACTACCACAACCAAGGCGTTCGCCAGGATTGTCCTTGCAAAGTTTCTTTACAAGAGCCGTTGCTGTCTTCCCAATTCGTCGGTTTGGAATTTCCAAGGCATCCACGCCTTTCAATATCAGTGTGTAAGTTTTCATTGGATCTGCGGCCTAAGAAAATAAACAGGAAACCTAACCATCTTTCTTCACGCCTCAAAATCTAGTGGGTAGTTTCTGCTAGTTTTTCCAAAAGTTTTTTTTTTCTATTATTTCATTTGCTTCTGCACATACTTCAAAATTTGATCAACTAGCTAACAATAAGTTTACCTGAAACGGTGGACGACCGAGCATTAATTCACAAATATAAATTCCTAATGCCCAGTAATCAGCTGCCTGGTCATGTCCCTTGTTAAGGATAATTTCAGGTGAAACATATTCCGGCGTACCACAGAAAGTCCATGTTTTACGCCCACTCGCCAACTTCTTCGCGAAACCAAAGTCAACCTATTAAATGTTAACTGAACTGGCAGCAGCAAGATGATGACAAAAATGTGTCATATAAAACAAAAAATGTATAAATGAAACAAAAATATACCATGAATAATAGATGACACTTACAAGTTTGAGATATCCTGTCTGGGTAAGTAAGCAGTTCTCTGGCTTTAAATCACGGTAAACAATGTTTTTTCTGTGTAGATATTCAAGGGCCTCCAAAACACAAGCAACGTAAAATCGCGCGGTATAGTCATCAAAATGTCCTCTGTCTCGAAGCGTAGTCCACAACTCACCACCCAAACAAACTTCCATTAACATATAAACGTATTTAGCGTCACGAAATGTTGTATACAATCTAGAAAACAATGATGCAATCTCAGTAAAATTAGAACTGGGTGACTGCTTCATGATTTAAATAATGATGAAACGTACAAAATTACATATAAATTCTAAAATTAGCCAGTGGCACATCTTTCGAATTACCTAACAATCCAATCTGAACGGGTTTCCATCATAATATTCCTCTCCGCAAAAATGTGCTCTTGTTGCCTTGTATCTACAATATGCTTCTTTTTCAAAGCTTTCAATGCAAATGTCCGCATTTTGTCGCCGCTGATGCAAACCTAAATCATCTTTTTTCATGTGATATCAATTAATTTGACATGGGAGCAACTTAGATACCTCAAAATATAGAAATTTCGACAGACCCATGGAAAAATTAAACACATATTCTCTAAGCAATGAAAAACACTACTGAATAGATTGCCATATGTAACTATCCTTTTTTTTTTTTTTTTTTTTTTTTTTTTTTAATATACTAACCGGCTAAGCAAAGAAAGCCAAACCATTAACATAACAAGGACAAAAACAAAATGATGAATACTGTTAGTTTTTCGAATAACAACATGCATAGGCGCAGTGATAACAGCTTTTATCTTTGAATAAAGTGACAGTTAATAACAAATTAAACCACAACTTCAAGCTAAAATGGAAGACAAGTCAAAAAATTTCGTTATCTAAAATACGAACCAATTCAACACGACCAAAACCTCCAACACCAAGTGTAACAATCCTTTTCAAATTTCTTAAATGCAAATCAGCAAATTCTTTCTCCAGAGCAGTCTTTTTTGGAGATGGTGGCTCAGGTAGAACACTGAAATAAAATGTTTATGTAACGCCACCAACTACATAGCACCTTCTATCTAAAAAGGAATGCAAAAATCCGTGGAGAAAAAGACTGCTCACACCGTGGCTCTCCTTTGTGAATCTCCGTAGTCGCGATTTAAGGCTTCAAGATCACCAATTAGTTTTGTGAATGACTCTCTGTCAAGTGTCAAAACTTCTACACCTGGATTAATTGCGATGATACTTGCAGTTCTTACCTGAAAAAAAAAAAAAAAAAAAAAAAAAAAACTTATATTGAAAGAAAAAGAACAACAAAACTAGATAATATTAAAATACTGTTGCATATAAGCATACCTCTTCACCAAGAAGTGCCTTTTCACCAAAAAAGTCGCCCTGCTTTAAAATACGTATTTCTCGAGGCTCGGGTTCATCTTCAATTTGCTGCGTAACACGAACCTGACCACTCGTAAGAATGAAGAATGTGTCGCCCTCAAACAAAATTTTTTTTAGGAAGTTCAACATAATACTACTAGTAAGAATGAATTAATTTTACCCAATCAAAATTATCAAATCCGTCCGAGAGATTCCACGAACCAATATATTTACCTGAAAAAATCAGAAACAAACCTTCTCTCCTTCTCGAATAATGTAATTCCCACCAGAATAATAATCTTGGTCCAAAACATCAGCAATTTTCGATATTCGATCTTCCGATAAATTTTCAAATAAAGAGACCTGCAGTAACGAACTGGTAATTCTAAATTACAGTTCTATATTACTATTAATTAGAAAGACTGAACTACCTGTTACACTACCATGATACTTTTGATACTATTACCAGGAGACTCAGTAACTTCCATAAACTGAATTCTAACTGCTATTCAAAAAATGGTGATGCAATATGCACACTTTTCAAAATAACACTGAACATAAACAAACTTTGCTAAGAAATGCCATTAATTGTGCATGTCTTTCCATACCCAAACGCATAGTAATCATTTGAAAGACAGAACGATCCAACACCCATAACTGAACATCAGATAATGCTTGCACAGATGCTGTTCTAAAAATATATTTTCTCTCCAAAACATACCTGACCTTAAGACATTGCTACATTGCTTCCTGCAATCTTAGCCTTTTGAAAAGTTTTTTTTTTCAAACGATGAAAAAACTTTCAGAGATGTAAAGCATCCGAAAAAGTTTTGAGATCACGGAAATAAAAAGTTTAGAAATAGAGATATGCGTAGACGTTTTGAAATCTTCATAGAGAATATATTACAAAGAACAGCAAAAAATTCCACCCAAGACAAAAACGCACTGATTCCCAATAATTTGAGACAACTTACCTAACACAGTTATAAAGAATAGCAAGTTCTCCCATAACGACTCCTGCACCCATCTTTCCCAATACACTACCTTCGCGTGATACTTGAAGCTGTCCTTCTGAAATGGCATTTCAGATCAGTAATTTCATCCAACTTAAATATTTTCATCTAACGATAACATTATATCAATATCTTGCTTTGTTGGTTATTCCAAAAGACACGAAAAAATAGGAAAAATAATTTTTCCCAAAATACTATTAAGCAAAAAAATACAATCTAAAAAAAGCGAATGAAAACCAAACCTGCAACAACAAACAGTCGATCTCCAGGCTCACCCTCCTGTATGATCCACTGACCTGCACGAGCGCGCATCTCATACATGCATTCTACCAGCTCTATAACTTGCTCTTTAGCAAGCTGTCGCAAGAAATCATTCTTCTGGACTGCATCCCGAATAAGTTGTTTCGAACTGAATTGAAATGCTATCGGTAAACCGATGATGCTTTCGTAAAATATAAGCTACTAGAATAGCTCTTCTCCATTCAACGAATGCTTTTTAGAATAGCGAAATCAATGACTGCAGTGGTATTTTTGCCACGAATTAATGTGAATTAATTAGTGAGCCATTTTAGTAATATGAATATGTTATCTGTGTTATTATTTCCTTTTACTAGTTTTGCTGTCCTTACGGTTATTATAAGCTCAAATTAAAGAAAAAAATAAATATTTATTCTAAAAAATAAATATCAACAATAATTATTATGTTTTATTGTTTATTATGTTTATTGTTATTATTATTAATAATAACGTTTTTATGTTTTATTATTATGCCTAAAAATAATGTAAATCAATTAGTTTTATTTCTACAAAGTTTGCTAACAAGTGAATATTAGTGATGGCAATTTTACGTGATCCGGCGCTACATCGTTCACTATACAGCTTCAGTACAATTAACTACTATTTTTGAAGTTCTGCTTCTTAGCACTTTGTAAGGACGCACGAAACATTTAAATTAAATCTCCGCATCTGTTTACGATATAGAGGCAAAGTTATTTCTTAAAATCGGTTTGCTTTACAAAGTAGTCAAGTATTAAAGAGTATCAGCAAACTGTACGAACCCAGCAGATTTCGGATGATGTTGCAAGGTAGTTTTCTGCGTATCCAGATTAGAAGGTTCTGCAGATACTGCCATTTTCTTGGAACGAATACCATCATCAGTAGTTGGCAACACCGCCTTCTGCTGAAGCTCAGTTCGCAACTCCTCAGTACCCCAAGAAGCCTGCGAGTAACAAATTCAATAATGTATAACCAAATAAAGCTACGGAAAATACAGTACAATGAGTACTGCAGGAGAACATACCTTATGAATACTGTTAATTGCTGCAACGGATTGTGTTTTCTGATCAAGTACAGAACGAAGTTTGTCACATTCTGACTGAAAATAATCAAATGAATATCAATTTAAAAATTACGAAAACATTATTGAGTCACCATAATGTAACATAAATTATCAAATTTTCACAAATGACAGTTCTAAAGTATAACTTTCTGAAAGTATGAAACCAAATCCCGGAATTTTAAAATACAAAAATTAATCCACTTTCTTTATATTAGAAGAACATACCTGCAATGTCCTCACTTCTTTTTCTAGTTCATTGATCCTTTTCAATTGTGTTTCCACGGTATTTTGCTGCTGTCGAATTTGACGTTCTTTTTTCTCAATAGTTTCCTCCAGTTGAGGAATAAGCTTCTGGATTTCATTAGCATCATAAGTCCGTGTGCCTATTTGTATCTAAAAAACAATAAATTTTAAAATGACCTGGAACCTGACTTTCCTTCATTTCATTTTTCTGGTCACATGGAAAAGCTATTCCTTGCGTCATACTTTTTTTTGGAAAACAATCTTTTAAGTTCGTGACAACATACTTCAAAATCAAACAACAGCACTTATTATTCCACTAATTAAATGCAGAGTAAAACACCTTTCTCACCATTATTTCACAGCTGAGAAATTAACTGAAGAATTGAGCTTCTGACTGTCTTATGTGCTGCTTTTGTATCATCTCTATTTTCGTTAATTATAAATGATAAATATTCGTGCGAAATAACAAAGGAACTTTACTAGTATCACTTTTTTTTTTTTTTTTTCGCTTACTTGTAACCATTTTTTCACTTTCACCATCCATTCAATGATTAAAAATTGAATTTTTTATCTTAGCAAGTAGCTTGATAGTTTGATAAAAAACTATACTGTTTGTAAATTTCGTAGCAAATTGATAGTTGGTAAAATTTCACTTGATCCCTTTATTTTTTTTTTTTTTCCGATGTCACAAAGAATTTAGTGAAAGCTTACACAAGCTGTGCTGAGCATATGGGAACAAAGCTTCAAAAAAAAGAGTAAGATTGAGGAGAGCGACGCTTCTTGTTATTTCTGGACTCTGCAACCTGATTGATTGATGAGAACTAATTCATTAGCAAATTTGTTTACAAGATTGAATTCGTTAAAAGCTGTTACAGAGCAGTACCAATATTAACCAGTCAATAACAAATGATCATAAATCCAATAAGTTAAGCAAACGAAACAAATGTGCACCTGTTTTTGCACATAAAAATATCCAGAGTGTTCGTTTTATGTTCATAAACTAATTAATTAAAGATAATACTTCGCTAAGTTATCATCTAGCTGCCACGAAGTAAGAGAATGTCTAACAAAAAAAACAATTAAGCACCCCATTTCTCATTTCTCCAAATACCCTGTCTAATTTACACTGTGGCTCTGACTTGTGAATTTTCGCTTAATTTCAACATGAAACATTAAAGAAAGAATGGACAATAAACTAAAAATTAAAATTGTACACCACATGTCAGGTATGTCAGTACGCGCACAAAAAAAAAACTGGAAAAAACAAATTGCAAAAAGGCTAAAAAAAATCAGTGATACCGAAATATGGCCATGCTTCAGCAGAATAATCCAAAAAAAAAAAAACCCTTTGATAAATGTTCAATGTCAACGATGATTTCACCAATGCTATATTAAAATAATTAATGAGCATCTGCTCATCACTTAAACTCTAGCTGTACCTCTGTTCCAGTCCTGGTAAATATCCAAAAAAAAGAAAGTGTTGGCATATTCATCAATTTTCAAACTTTGGACAAAAAGTAATAGTTGTAAAAAAAGTCTCTCTAAATACATGTTACATATGACCAACATGGAGGCAAAATAATATGTGTACGCAATCTCTAAACTAATCAGACAATTTTGAAGCCTGACGAGTAATTTCTACAAGTATGAAATTTAAAAATTTACAAAAGTTCACTTTGTGTAACTAAAATAAGCTAATTTCAATTAGGAAACAATGAAATATATAAATGACTTCTTTAAGCGTATTAATTTTTTGAAACTTATTGTAACTTACTTAATACTGTTATCAAATGGTTATCTTTCTTGTTGTTCTTAAAATCATATACAAGCAAAGTTTCATTTCATTTTTTTTTTTACGTCAACTTAAAATCAGAATGAAAATTTTTCCTTTCTTAGATCGTTCGTTGTATCAGTCAATCAGATTAAGAAAAAAAAAAAAAAAAAAAGACCGTTGAAGCTATTGAATGCAGGAGATGATGGAATGAACTATGTTGAAAAAAAAATTAACAGCAAAGAAAACCTGAACAAATGGGGCCGAATGTTGCAACATGGTTCCAAGCCACGTGATGTAAGAAGCAATTTAGCTGGCAAGAAGCAATCGGTTCAGTCTTGATTTCAATCTTGACTCCCTGATCTAGACCGCTCCGATTCGGAACACTATTCGGATCATGCTAGTACCAAATGCTGCAACCAACCCACCAACCATATTTATGCATCCGAACGAGCTTTGATGAAGTAATGCGCACAAATAAACAGTTACAGCAACGTTTCTGCAACATTATTGCAGCAAAATATTAAAAAAACACTACCCAATGCAGCGTGTTTCAAAGCTTCGAGAAAAATGACGAGGGGACACAAATTTTTCCTATCGTCGCCCTTCCTTCCTTCCTTGCGCTATATGCATATATATACAAAGGAGACTACTCAACACAGCGGCACACATATATGTGTACACACTTACATATGTATTACATTTACTTAGGGCTAGCCAAACAAATGTTTCGTTCATTAGCCAAGAGATAATATTGTACAAAATCAGCCAAATAAATGTTTCGTTCATTAGCCAAGAGATAATATTGTACAAAATCAGCCAAATAAATGTTTCGTTCATTAGCCAAACTAAATAAATAATATTGTTTGGACAAAAAACTATACAAAAGAATATGCTTATTGTGTTATGAATGTGAAATGTTAACGGCATTTTAAAGCTTACAAAAAATGCACAGTCAATCATTAAAAAAGCAATAAGCGTTCCGTTTGCTACCTGCTACCAATGAAAATTAGATAATCACCATTTTCTAACTTATTTATCATAAAAGGAAAAAAAAAAAAAAAAAAAAAAGATTCTAATAAATTACATTGTGTTCTACCGTTTGTTTGCAATAGCAAAAATGTTAGTTTGTACAAAACTTATTTCTATTTCAACGTTTAAAGTTACAAGAGAAAAATTGTTTTTGCCTTAATGTTGCTTCAATTTTGCTTCTTCTTTTGCTATCATTGCTACTGCATCAGAAGCATCACATCACTACGACCAATCTTATTTTAGGACACAAATTCATAAGTAATCTATAATTTGTGTATGTCAAATATGCTTTATTACTTTATTTCTTATTATCTAATCAAATAACTTCACCAATTACACAATTATCCCAATAATGTTTTCCCATTTTTTCCTTCTCCTTAATATCTACGCTGGTGTTGCACTGATACCATGGGATTCTACATTCCCAACTTGGATGAAACAAAAAAAAAAACTGGACAACAAAGGATGATATAACTATCTGAAAAAAAAAAATGATACTATGAAGTGGCATTAAATTAAATTAGGAAACGGAAACCATAGTATTATCAAAAGTTGTAATCTTCTATTGAACCTTACGCATTTTTGTTATCATGTAATAAAGTTTATAAACTAGAGAAATACGCGCAATCCTTAAAATAATACTCCCTGTAATCCTCACAGCAAAAATACAACATAGCTTAGACAGCACGAATAAGTTAAAAAAATTTTATTTAGCTAAAAAAAAAAAAAAAATAAAGTAAGGCTTGTATCGTATATTCGAATAAACGATTTTTTTTAATATAAAAATCACTTCCTGGCATACGAATAACATCGACTATAACAAAAAATGACAGCAGATATGTGACAGAACTCTATAATTGGCTTAGATGAAGATCGAACTGATAATACATTATATCAATCAAATACGATTTTATTATAAGCACAAAAACGCATGCCCTGTTCTCGTGCAAAAGAATTTCTTAATACAGAATCGTAAATCCAGCAAACTAATATTTTATATCCGGAAAAAAGTGTTAACGGTGTAATGATGGTACCATAATCCGGCGGATTACCAAAATCTCTTCTCTACATCTCAGACAACAATAAAAGCAAGAAATTATTTATTAAGGACCACATGCTTAACAAATGGCAACAAAACAAGTTAATTATTTAAAGTGATTTAAAAATTCTAAAAAAGTTGGTATGAAGCACATATTTATGAAACATTTTACTATGAATTTCCTGGTAAAATAAATGAAAGAAAAAGAATTTCCTCTCAATTCAGTTTTCAAAGAAATGAAAAAAAAGCATAAACAGATATTATAGGAAAATGCAAATAAGCTATACGTAAATGTGATAATTCAAAGGAAAAAATGAGTTCTGAATAGTTTGTGCAACTTAACCTGATAAAAAAAATTGAGAAGAACGATGTAGTATCTCGGCTAACGGAAGATTCGAAATGAAACGGTATTAGTAAGATGTACGAATCAATAGGTTTGTTTCAAAGTACCAACTGTTGCGGAACAACTAATCTTGTTAAAGGCATCAATTTCAAATCCCATCTGTCGCTGCACAACAGTGCACCAAAACACCCACTTAATTATTGGGCTGTTCCAATTATCAAGCAGTGGAAAAAACAGAACCACAACATTCGTAACAAAAGCATGGCTGATCAACAAATGATAAAACAGAACTGGAGCTACGATCACTTAACACTAAAATGAAACCAAAATTAAGTTGGTTGTTCAATCTTAAGGAAGAAGCCAATGAGCACTTATGGTATGTATCAAACAATGGTTTTGACACTAGCATGTTGCTCAGCATACCGGTTTTGTTCACATCACAAATCGAAAAGAATATCCAATTATCAAAGAAAACCAAAACCCAACAATCGAAAAATTCTGCAGAAAAAAACCTGCAAAATACGATACAACTTGCTAAACTGATTTTTAAGGTCTACAATTCACAAAATTTTATATGATACGCAAGCACATTAATTTAGGCTGTTGAATGAAACAAGTAGCAAGAATCTCTCAGATTCAGAAACGGAAAAGGGAAAAGAAAAAAGTTCTACAACTGCCGAAAATTTTTTCTTTCGCTACATTTATGTAAGTTGACTGTTAATTTCAGAGTCAAACAAAAGTTCTCCAATTTTTTGCACTTCCAGCGTGCTCTCTGAGAGGAAAATATGTAAGCTCTACAGGAATTGTAAAGAACTGTATTCTTCATCATTTGCCTAGCAAAAAGAAAAGTGGAAAAAGCAACCAAAAGTGCAAAAACAACGCTAACTGTAAAAACTCAACAAATAAACAGCTTTTCAAATCTACTTTTCCAGTGTTTATTTCGTGCAAAATTCCAATTAATCAACATAATCTTGGAGAACCAAATATCTGGACTTCGAGGGAAAAAATTAACAGCACTGTGCAAGTAAAAATTTCCTCCACCACAACTGTATTTTATGATAACATAAAAAGTTTTTAAGAACTCTTTACTGTCAACGGAACATTCTACATGCAAGGCTTTAGAAAGCCACCCTATTCCAGCGTCACATAGCGCTAGTTTTGTAAGTAAAAGTTGGTTAATAAACCAATATTACTTCAGTTGCGTATCACTTATACGTATCTTGAGATAGACGATAGAAAATCTAACGTTAAAATGCAGAAAATAGCAATGATTTTTGTCGAATAAAAAAGAAACGAAAATCAAAAGATTCATTCGGCCACTTATTAAGAATGTACAATGGCAGGGTATAAGACCTGACATCAAAACACAGTGCTTACCTGTGCTGGAGGTATTTGCAAATCAGATGGCTTACGCAACTTTGAGAAAAAACTTCGGATTCCAGTGCCACCAGATGTAGGCCTTGTGGCCGCTGAATTACTCATCTGCAAGAGAAATGGCTGACAATTGAGCGAAACCCTAAAAGTTCAAAATACAATATTTCAACGAAACAGATTTTACTTTAATCGAAGGTAAGCGTTAATCGGCAATACTTACTTAGTTACCATAACTACAGAGTGATAATCTAATTAGAAATAAAATTATCGATAGGAAAAAAGGATAAGCCACGAATGTTTATATTACACTCTAAATAATGAGCACTATAACACAACATATTATTCAATCACCCAGATAAGTAAACTCTCATTTTACAATTGTTCAACAATCCTATCTTCGCTTCCAGTGCAAAGTTTATGCAATAGCAAAAGCTCAGCTGTAATAGCTTAGCTTTCAACAGCCATTTTACTAAACATATACATAAATATCACTTTTATTATTTATTTAAAGCTTGCAATTATAACAAAAAATATATATTTATGTATGTATAAGATCTATTTCACAAATTTGTGACAGCGAAGAAATGAGTGTTGGTAACATAATTCAACAAGCACTAAAGATTTAACCTGACTTATTTTTGTTCCTTCATAAAGTCTGACATTTAAAAAATCAGCTACCTGACATTAAAAAAAAATCAGTTTTCCTGTACTGTTAATAAAACTACATATTTATCTAGCTCTAACATGAAATTAATAATAATGAAAGATTCCCAAAAAAAAAAAATCAAAAAATATCAACAGTCAGAAATATGTCCTGCTTAAATAATGGCTGCCATCTTAGACAATGTTATATTCAGTGTTATCAGTAAAGGATAGCTATCATGAAAAGGTACTAATTGACATAATTCAATCCATGTTCCTAAATTAATCGCAGCTTTCAAAACTTTTTTAAGCAGCACTGAGTTTCTTTAAAACAACCACTGACTTTGATAATAGGATATTAGTCAAGGAGAATGAAAAATCGATTAATACTTTTTATCCCATATGAATGAGATTAGTGTGGTAACAATTCAGCAAAAATTTCAAAAATGCTACAACTAAGCATTTTAACATTTTTTACTAATTCTAAATATATAGTTCTCCTCTATTGCAACTTAAATGTTTAAATTTGCCTTCACGGAATTTTCATTAATGGAAATTTGTTGAGTTATATTGAAAAAAGCTGTAACAAAAAATATGCTTGCTGCTTATGCAAGTGGTAGATTCCTTCGGCAAAAATGATACAAGAAAACACATACAGTTCAGCTCCGAAAATAAGACGATTTGAACTGATTATTCCACAACATCTTATTTTAGTTCACCATGCAACAGCAGTACTTACAATTAACTTACAAATTACAATTAATAACAAAATATACCACCACAGAGTAATTAAGTAGAAAAGCTAATCGAACAGGTGCATTATTAGAGAAAAAATCACATCCATATAAAAGCTCCCAATAAATCGCGAAATCAAGACAGTTCCAATGAAAAATTGTTTTCGTTCCATATTGTTGCATGTTGTTTTGAAATTCTAAGAAAAACATTACAGTTTACCCTTTTTCACGAAAACTATAGGATAAAACCCGTACAGGACAGGGAAGATGCAGGATCCACTCATCGAAATCAAACACTGCAACAGATTTTTCAAAGATTTACCTATGCATATACAAAGTAATAAACGAGATGTCATTATAAAAATGTTGAACAAGGATCTACTAATGACCACAAGTCTCGTTAAATTCGGAATTAACCACAGAAAAGTGCTATTGCGTTCGGTTTCTTATTCCATTTGCTTAAGAAAAATATTAATTGTCGAAGATTTTGTCATTTAAAATTGTGCAATGCAAGTAAATTATATTATCATTCTACAGAAATATACAATTCGAAGCAATAAGAAATAACAGAAGATAATCCTAAAAATTCAAATCTATGCATGCTTTCCGCTTTTCAATTTATTGTAACAAATACAAGAATTTCAAAAATCGCAACAGTGCTCTGAAATAAAAGATATGCATCGACACAACAACTAAATAATAAGCTGTTGAAGGAACATCACATGAAAAAAAAATTTATTTCAGAGAAAAGAAAAAAAGACAATGAATGCTGCTGAAAAAATTTCCATTAGAGTGCAACCACATTGTATCACAAGTATCTACAACGCTGATATCACAATTAATACCAGAATTTTTCGTCCAAATGAAATCACCAAAATATTTGCAGCCTACAAATGCACCTATAAAATCAACTAAAATGTTGAAAATTTAGTCCAACAAAACTTGAGCATATTTTCGACCTCCAGAGTTGTTAAAATGACATGGAGAAATCAAACTTAATCTAAAATCAATAACTAAAATTACAACTAGCAGAATCCACAAGTTCTGTTGAAAGTATACTTTTGAAAGTTTTTTCTCACATCTACAGCAAGCGACAAATCTCATCCAGAAAATTTTTTCCCTTTTAAGTGAAACAATGAAAAGTAAAAAACAGGTAAAACCACTGGGAAAATCTAGGACCAACTCTTACTTTTATTAACTTAGGCTCAATTACAACATCTTGATGAAACCAAAGAGAGATTTGTTTTCTTCTTTGCTTCTATTGCTTAGTAAGCATCTGCGAGGAAGTACTATAATGAAGTACAAACAATCTTGTCTTGTCGGCACCGAAAAGTCGGATTATATTTCTGAAAAACTACTACTCATTGAACGAAGAAAACTCTTCGAACTTTTTGAGACATTCGTTTCAAATTACTGGCAATTTCTTTGTAAACCTCAGCGAAGAATTATTTCAGAATGTTGCAAATTGTTTCTGCTACATCCTGAATGGAACGTTACCTATACGTGCTTAATACAGCTAATTAGATATTGCAAAATATTCTAGGGAAAAAAAAGTAAGACAGCTGCAAACCGATGAAGTTCGACTGAAGCTAATTAATATGAGATGGGACATTCGGTATTTTTCTATCGCCGCTAAATTTTCCAATTTTGAAACACAAGTTAGGTGCTCATGACAAAAATTAACTATTATATGTAATCTTCATCAATGCCATTAACAAAAAAAAAAACTTATATTTGAAGAAATTCACAAAGTGTAAAAACAGACAGTTATCAAAAAATTACAGCTTATAAATTACAAAAAAAGATTTTACAATATACAACAGCAATGCTAGACCCCACCTTCACACGAAGATTGTATTCATGAACTTCACGAACAAACCAACAGATGCAATACCTTAAATAGGTAGGTAAAGCAACAATTTTTAAAATAAACAGCAGTTCAAGTTGAATTTCAAATGTAAATTACTTGTGGCAACATCACGTGGCTTTTACTATGCGATCTTCAATTTTAATAAATACCACTCACACTGGCAAAGACTGGCCAACTGTTATTGAACGCAAACCTCTCTGAAGGACTGCATTTGCAGTAGAAATTGCTTCCCTTAGCAAACAACGCTATTTGCTTCCTGAAATGCTGTAAAATTAATTTAACATAGGGAGACGTGATATACCAAGAGGTGAAATATTAGCACATATTTTCAGCATGAAGGCCCATATCTGTTCTGGTACCGGTTAACATCGCCTATCATTTGACTTAATACCTAACAGATGAAGAAATATGCAAAAAAAGGAGAATGATTCCTGGAATAATCATTTTACTTACTGTTCGACGTTCAAAACTTCTTAATTTTTGCACGAACATCACAAAGTTGCACAGCTACTTGAATATTCCGTTCTTTCGAGTTTTTAGAACACATCCAGAATTTCGAGCAAATCAGTGCCGTTAGGAGCGATATCATCACGAATATCACCAACCATATCAGCACACTGCAAAAATAAGCAACTTAGTGATTATAAATGATAATATGCCGTGCATTAAAGGCCATAAAACGAAATTTTAAAGAAAGTATAGCTATATAAAAGGGTCAGACCAATAGAAGACATAGAAGTCACAATATGGAATCGAATTCTTAACTTATGCTTCAACAGTCCTCTCTGTCTATTTGATATGCACATAGTTCCACGGTTTTACACTAGTTTCTTTGCTCCAATCCAAATAATGTATTAAGGTCATATCACAGTAAGTTTATTTTCCAAGGAAAAAGTTTTGTTCGGTAAGAGTTATGCTAAGATCCCAAAGATTCCATTCATGTCTTCAAAATAAGAAAAAAAAATGATTTACTAAAGTCACCAAATGAAAAAAACAACCTCACGTGACACCTATCAAAAACCATTCCCACCAGCCGGAACACTTCTTGCATTGTCTAACTGAATTCAAACCTGTGGGAATAATTGATAACACAAGATTGCACGTCCGAACCATTCATTTCGAGACAGTCTCACGCTACTATTACAAATTCGCTCTCATTTACTTATTATTTTTCTGCTTCTTTTACTCTACTCCATCTTCTTTGATCTTTATGCCAGCTGATTTTCCTGTTATTTTTCCTTTCTTCGTCCAATTCGTGAATCTCAATTCAGAGAGGTACACAAAAATAGAAGCCACTGTTTATGCACCCCAATTCGTGAATCCCAATTCAGAGAGGTACACAAAAATAGAAGCCACTGTTTATGCATCCCAATTCGTGAATCCCAATTCAGAGAGGTACACAAAAATAGAAGCCACTGTTTATGCACCCCAATTCGTGAATCCCAATTCAGAGAGGTACACAAAAATAGAAGCCACTGTTTATGCACCCCAATTCGTGAATCCCAATTCAGAGAGATACACAAAAATAGAAGCCACTGTTTATGCATCCCAATTAACTCAGCAACTATGTATTCTTTTCTTTTGGAATTCTCAAAATATTGTTAAAACCCTTGTCAAAATCAAGATTAACTGAAAAGATTCTCCACTGCATCTTTTTAGTCAGTTTTTGAGTTAAAGATTTAAACCATATTATTTTTTCTGTTTCAAGCGTTGTCCTTCACGACTTCCCTGTTTATACAATGTCCACCATAATTTTAGCTCAAACAAAATATTTTCAGAGTTTAAAGGCGCACATTCAGCTGTAAGCAATAATTTTAAAATATATTTTCGTACTGCGTATTTTAAAAAAAGTGCTTTTTTTAAAAAAAAAAATTTTACTATTGTAAAATAACGAATAAAAATATATGCTCAGGTACATTATGAGGAAGTTTATAATATATTACTTGCTTTACATAATGTTACAGAAACAAAGTGATTGAAAGCGTCACTAAATTTTAAACATAAGAGAGGAAAAAATATTCTGAAAATTTCTCATGTTTCATTGAATTCAGGAAAACCTGTTGATCATCTGTCTAACTGTTGAGTGCTGAATAAAATGGATCTTTACTGTTTTACTCTAACACGTTCATTTTTCACTTTACGTAAGAACTGGCATCACTTTAACAACGCACTGCTGGTCATTATTCAGAAATCACGCTTAGGTCCAAATGTTTACTTCTTCTTTACTTAGGAAGGGTAATGTCGGTCATTTTCGTGAACAATAATTTCACACTATACAGTTCCATGGAGTTGGAATAAATGGCTCATCCTTGCTCCGACTATTTTCATCCAGTCGTATTGAATTGCTGATGTTCAGTCAATTTAGATAGTCAAATAAAATGAAGAATATAGCAGCATTTTATATCGCATCGGTGCGGTAGATATAGAAAACAACTTTAGCAACAACTACACCACAACGCAAATTGTAGTACAACAAAAATGGCAATTTCCAGAATCTAGTAAGAAAATCATCCGCTGCGCCTTACTGTATGAGTAGTATCTGAGTGTATACACATATTTCTTTGCTTCGTTTATTTGCTTTGCAGAAACGGCGATTTTATTGACTAATGGTTGATTACAACTGTTGGTTGTAGCAAGAGACCGGTTTGAAATACTCCAGTAATATGTTTTACTTCAAGGAAACACCACTTTATTAGTGTTTATATATAAGCTGATTATAATCGAATTTGGTAAGCCCAGTTCATTTTGACTGATTGCTAGATATCAGAGTCGGAAATTAGTAGTGAACTTAGAAGTAAAATTTATAAGGAAACATTGAAACTTATCGATAGGCTGATTTGCAATTTGATTCGCTACATTGCGATCGCAGTTTATTGGAAGCGTACTAAAACGATGCTTCAAATAAAATTTGTTGCTAGCACTACAGCTGTTTTCTTGGAATTTCATTCATGGTTAGCTTTCCAGAATTTGAAAGATTTTTAAAAAATGGTTTTAAAAATTTTTTTGTTCTCTTTACCAGCAATATGCTAAGCGTTTCTTTCACTGTTCGTAGCAATTTTCTTCGAAATATTTCTTCAGAATGAATGACGGATGGAGAACATAAAATGGAATTATCATTGAAGTAGAAAATCTTCTGCCATTCCGATGATGCGTATATGAGCGTAATTAGTTTGGACTGGACTGTATGTGTTTGATTCATTCAGTTTTTTTCGAAAATATGTGCATTTATGTAGGTGTTAAAATTAACATATAACTGAATGGGAATGGTTGTATATTGAGCAGCAAATGGAGATACACTTATATGTAGAGATCAGATGAGGTAAGAATTGACTTGATGTCACATTCCCAACTATGCTGATGAACATAGCAATGGGGGGAAGGGAGGACATAATACGGGGCAAAAGGGTAGGACATAAAAGAGGACATAATAAAAGAGACTTTTAATCACCGAAACATTCCCCAGCTAATAAATAGAATTAATTGACGAGAAGCTACAAGGAGAGAAAATCATAAATATTTCATAAGTAAAACGTCAGAAATAATCCGCAAAAATTGGACGTGAAAATAAGAAAATGGGTTCTCTAAATGATCTCATTTTCGAAGCTGCATTGAAAACAACTCCCTATCAGATGCTTGAGTTTAAGGATGTTGTAATGAATAAGATATTGACATCAGTTGAAAGATACATTGACGACTCAACACCGATAGACACATCTCGTATCATGAAGTGATATCGGTAAGAAGAAGAGAGTGAGTATATGTGATGGAAGTGTTTGAGGAGTGAAGTTGGAGAATTGCTTATGTTGTGTTAAATCGAAATTCTGGAAGTACCACACAGAAATCAAAGTAATTTTGGCCATAAGTGCTTTTCAGAGAATTGACCACTTCTTTTCTCGTCCACTGCTATTTAGTTCACTTTTCATATATTGTTAGCTTTTTTCTTGCCATCACCACGAAAACTGAATTCCGAAAAAATTAAGTATCTGTCAGAAGAAATTGCCTTGTCAAAAGTTTTCACAATTCTTAATATTCTAATTACGTAATATAAAGAACCTTATTCTGAAAAGCACATAAGAGGTATTTGACGCAAATAAGAAGGACATGATGTCAAGAGAAGTGTGGTTATAGTAAGGTTAACAATGAGCTATTTCTTAAGAGAAATAAATACCAAAGTGAGAATTTTACAAGAATTTATATCAAATGAATAAAATGGTGAAACTTTCTAGAAGGCGAAGTGAAGTAAATATTTTTATTATTCATTTTTAGTGAAAGGTTTTTCAAAAAAATTTCTCAGCTGAATCCTTGAAATTAGGAAGATCCTCAGTTTTAGAGATGTGAAGCAAAATAGAATTTCTACCAGATTAAAATGAAAAATTTATTGGTATATATTTTCTGCCCGAACGTAGCAGCAAAACTTGAGCACTTTGTAACTTTCCTCAGTTAAAGATTTTGTCATTAAGAAAATGTTTTGATATCTCACATCATGTTGAGCTGTTTGTTTACGTTGCGAAAAGTATGAAAAGTAAGAAATTTGGAAAATAGTGTAGAACTGGAATAAATTTAAAAGGCAATATGAAACGGGAAGTATATAGTTGAGCCTGATTATTGCACATTATTTTGCTTCTTTCAAATAATAAACAATATTGCTAAAAAAGAGGAAGAATGACCGTCAAGTGGAATGAAAGACACATGTTTAGGCTTGCCATGAGGATCTGAAATGAACCACACTAACTGCTTGCACAGAAAGTACCATTACTGTTTTCATTTGGAATTTTTTTTTAACATGTTTCTTTTAGTATATATATTTAAAAACAGATATATAAAAACAATTCATTCATAAAAAATAAGGAGCTTCGATGAGTCATCCTGGAAAAAAAAAAGATCAAGGCTTCCAGAAATCTCATTAATCGAGAGCTCCAAATAGGAGGCATTTTACTCCGCATCAATTATCAAGAAACGGTTTAAATTCATGTAACCAACCATGAAACGATATGTTTTCTTTACAGAGTACCACTCTATGCAAACAGTCTACTGTCAAGTACAAACTTATGTTGATCACTGTATTTGATGTTTGATCATTAGCGTTTTAAAATCTCCCAAAAAGAAAGTCCGAATTCTGCTTACTGTAATACTTTTTCCCAAGTTGCCTTTTCTCGGTAAAACCCGGTAGATGAAAAGAGAGAAGGACAGAAGAGAAAGAGAAAGAGAGAAAGTTTCTTTTCGAGAGGAAAAGAGAGGCGAAGACCGCTATATATAGTAAATTTACCTGGATTTGAAAAGCGGATCTCGATTATCGTTTTTGCATACCTGCAGTATTTCCTGTGACAACACAACTAAAGTATTAGTGGCATTACAATGAACGGTAGAAGGTAAACGATACTGTAATCACCAGTGCACCACATTTTACGACGCACATCTTACAATGATAGACCACATATACACATACACACATAAGTACACATACGTACAATCATTTCGATGATCCAGAAGTGCAGTATGTGTTGCGTTTGGCAACAATGCTCGATGAAAACGAAATATTTTTTGTTTGTGATGTCTTTTGCATCAAAATTATGCTTCTCTCTTTAGCAATCCTCTTTTTCCTGTCGTTTCTGACATTCAATTAAGGAATCAGAAAGCACTGAATCAGAAAGATCAGCGGGATCAGCGGAATCCATGATATACTGATATATTGATCATAAATAGAAATTATATGAATTATTTAGATTGTACAATAACTTCAAGTCATGTTTTCCGCCATTGATTTTTGTAAAGAAATTTTATGCGATCTTTATCCCAAGTGAGAGAATTTCCGCTCTGAGCACTTTAGATACTGAGATTTTGAGTAAGTACAACTGAGGCTAAAATTGAAGAAATTTTATGCCCATGAAAACTATGACACCTAAAACTGGTTCAGTTCGAGAATGTTGATAACCGTAAAGTAATAATTCTTCTTCTGACCTAATCTATTACAATTCCTGATATTTGTAATGAATTGGTTAAGAAGCATTAAGAAGTGCAATAATTAAGCTTAAAGTGACTCAATTGTTATAGGTAAATGTGCATACAGATACAGTATAATATACGGATGACGTGTAAATAAATTAGAATATAAACATGCACCTTTGGAACTTTCATCAGGAATTGAGTGATTTGTATTTTTCTCCTCTGCATATTTCACTTATTGATTCAATTTAGCATATTATTATTTTAAATTCAAAAATATATACTAAAACAACGATGCAAATATAACAGAATGATAATGAATGGCATCAGTTTTTAGTGCGATGCTCTGGATCTTATTTCCAGTATGACCTGAATATCAAAACATTGAGCTTGCTGCAAGAGAAACAGACAAAAAGGTCTATTTAACTTAGTCCACAAGAAAATTGCAGATAAATGTTAGAAATAATTCCAGTGACAGGAATCAAAAAACCAGTTGAATTAAGGCTGACCTTTGGCCTTCGCAAATTTTCTATCCATAGTTTACTATCAATTATCCTTTTTGTCAGTGGTTCAACGATCACCGATTTCGTTATCGGCCTGCCCATTGTATCAGTCGAACTGATAACAGATACTAGTAGTATTTCAGTTTCCAAAATTCACCATTTTTTCTGTTCTTCTCTGTTACCTTGTGCTGCGCTCCAATTATATTTATACTTTGTCGCACTCTTTACCGAACAGTAGAAGCAGAAGAAATCACCACCCCGCCCCATCGCTGTACACTGGTAGGCCCAAATTCATCGGTACATATTTTTTCTCCTCTGCATGTTTCATTAACTGATTTCAAAAATATACACCAGAACGACGATGTAATACAGCTAGTGATAACAAATAGTCGTTTCTCCCCCGAAGGACCGCACTTTCGATACAGCTAGTGATAACAAATAGTCGTCTCCCTCCCGAAGGACCGCACCTTCGATACAGCTAGTGATAACAAATAGTCGTCTCCCTCCCGAAGGACCGCACCTTCGATACAGCTAGTGATAACAAATAGTCGTCTCCCTCCCGAAGGACCGCATCTTCAATTTCCTAAAACAATGGTCGGTACCAGCAACCGCCTCTTTTCATCCCCTCATTGCACTTTTTTCTCAACCCTCACCATGCGTCTTGAAGCAATGAACTTTGGCACCCATCCAAGCTCGAAATTACTTCTTCGGTAGATTGGTTGTTTGATGTGTGGTTCGGGATGGAAAGATCAATCAGGGGAAGACGGTGACGAGGTAGTCGTTGGACGAGGTTTCCGTCCTTTTCATTCATTTATGGATAATGCTTTGCAATTTAGCTTTCAACCATTTGTTGGTTCCGATGTCTCAAATGGTAACACACGAGCGGGTCCTTGCTGCACCAAAGGTAAATGTGCTGCGTTTTGTTGAAATTATCACTTCACCTACATTTCCAGAGCAGGAATCTAAGGAATGGATCCTGCAACATCAGGATTTCGCCATTCAGGTAATTTTCAATTTCCTATCATCGAAAGATGTATTTTTCAAATCACACTTCATGCTCGATTATTGAGACTTGCAAAGGATCTTAATAATAAAAAGCTTATCTTTAATTAATAAAAAAAACTTACCTTCGTAAGTCATTTATATATATATATGTTTATTTAAAAAAACGAAAAAATCCTAGAAAAAATTTTCAAAAAAGAAAAACTTATCTTCGCAATAAAAAAGTTTATCTTCATAATTTAAATTTGATCATAGTAAGCATTGCACTTGAGGATTTTACTGTCAGATATCACATTTTACTATGCAAATTAACATGTTTTAGGCGTGCTTCGCTTACTTTTTTGTTATCTTTGGAATAAAATATGTTGTCATGAGAAATCGGGCACCATTTGATTTGACACTGCCACTGAATATTTGGAATGCTATTCTTGCACTATTCAGTATTGTGGGGACTGTTATGCTTTTTCCAGAATTTATTGGAACTATTCAAAATAATGGCTTTCAAGGTTTCTTTTTTTATTGTTATTCAAAGGTGATAGGGAGTGCCTAACTTTTAGGTAAATATTCTTACGAAGTGGAGTGTTATTGCTGTTTTGCGAATTGCAGGATATTGAAATTATAGAGCGCATGATTTTAAAAAGAGAAAAATCGCCACATTGTTATCTTGTCTTATAATTTCAGCTTCCTATTGTAAGGTTTATGGTTTCACCAAGGGATCGAATGGTTTCTGGGGTTGGCTATTCATCGTATCAAAGCTATTCGAATTGGCTGATACCGTATTTCTAGTTCTGCGAAAGAAGCCACTTATGTTTCTTCACTGGTATCACCACATCCTCACACTCATTTATGCTTTCTACTCGTATCCACATACTCCCGGATTTAACCGTTGGGGCATTTTCATGAATTTCTTCGTACATGCGTTTATGTACAGGTATATTATAAGTTTGTTTTTTTAATTAGTCTGTTTTTTAATGATCTTCATTGTTATGTATTTTAACTGTGCAACCACAAGTTTTTTACCATTGTAACTTATAGCTACTATTTCCTATGTTCGATGAAGATGCGAATTCCACGTGGTGTCGCAATGTTCATAACATCGCTTCAAATTCTTCAGTTTGTGCTTAGTGTTCTGATACTTGCACACCTTGGAATATTAATTTATGTCAGGAAGGTTGGTAACTTTCGGTTTCTTACAGTTTCGAAATCCAAACGGTTGTTTTGGTGCAAGCTTACTTCCTCTTTTTGTACAGTTTTCTAAATTTATAAGTCAAGTTTTTTCAGGTAGACTGTGATTTCGATGACAACATTTTCAAGTTGGCACTCTTTATGGATATTAGCTATTTGATTCTTTTCATTAACTTTTTCTGCAAAGCTTATGTATTCGGTGGTGATAAATCGAAATACAAAATTGACAAAAAAAAACTCTGAAAGAAAAATTAGCTGCATTCCTTGAGGTTACTGCGTTTCATCTGAACCGTTCATGGTTCATTTCAGCTAACCATTGTTTTTTGTAAGGTTTAACTTTTTTTCTCAACATTCAAAATATGCAATCTTTACGTAAACTATCAAAAAAAAAATATTACCATTAGATTAAATAGCTGATATTGTTGCTATTCTATAATATTGCCTTGTGCTTATTTGTTAATTTCTATTCCATTTGCGATCGTCCATTTCACTTGAACGTTCGATTATACTTCCACGTCCTACAGGTATATGCTACAAACAGGGTATATGATATGATACGTTTATTGCGTTCTTTATTGTTTTAAAATATTGCAACCAAAGGTCTTCCGAAATATAACCATAAAATGGTTTCAAGATCAACACTTTTCTTGTTATTTCTTTTTCCGTTATATTCCTTCTGAAATTCGATACGAATTATAGTCAGCCTTGAATAAAATCTCCATTCTAACATTTATGGAAATAACATATATTTTCAGTTGATGAATAAAAGAAGGGAATGTCCATTGTTGGTATTTTAATCGATATTAGGAGTATATACTTTTCAGTGTTATTAAAGTTACATTGAAATTGGAAACTGGAGCATCACTTTTTTAAGTGTTCTCAACATTGAGGTTTCTAATAATGCCGCCTTGTTATTGGTAATCAGTCATATACGTATTACGTGTTACAGTCTTCTACAAGTTCGGTAAAATTTGAGGTTTTGAAGCTTCCAGTTCATTTATTATTAAAACAAAATTATATACAGTATGGTAACATATATGAGAGGAGAAATCAGGAAATAGTTTGATATGATCGGTGAAATGTATTGAATAGATTAATGACAACATTTTTATGGCTTCGTCGTAATTTGGCTGCGATATATCCGTACCGCTGTTTGCTATGTTGCAGTTCCACCTAATGCTTGTTGTTCCGCTTTTCCATTATAGATCTGTAGAATTCTAATACATCTTATAAATGGGAACTGCAATCGGTAGTATAAAGGATGAAGACTTTGCTGGATAAAAAAAGGTTCACCGAAATCACTTGAAGAGCCAGTTTTCTTTTCTGCAAGTGCGTTATGCTACACGCATTTATGTGTTCGAAAATTAAGCAATTTTCTGGCGTTTTCTAAATTCAGCGTACGAGATGACATAGTATTGATTGTCTCAAACTGTTGATACAGATTTCATGGAGCGAAATGAGCTGATAGAACTGATAAAAAGGCAAATCTGGGTAGTGAAGTATGGTTGATATACTCCTTCCTTAATTTTTTATTGATAGATTTAGTCAATTTTTTTTTAGATTTTTCTGAGAAATCACTGTCTTGAATCTAATATCCGCAATCAGAATTTCGTAGTGTCATACTTGGGCCTACTGTAAATACGAGATGACACTATTTTTTCCGTTCTAGAAATTCCTAACATGCTTACAAAAATAACACACTAATGAATTTTTGCTTAAACACTTAAGTAAACAATAGCAGTACAGGCGATAATATCAATGTGAAACTGATTGCTATTAGAGAGGAAAAGTTAGGTGATATGAGCGTTGTACCAGTAGAAGGCTAAAAATTTAAACTAAAATTACGTCGATAAGCGTGGGCAGAAGGTTGGTATATGTGTCATGATGGCGGATTGTATTTTACAAAAGATGCCGCTTCTTCAATTCGTAAAAGCAATGCCGGTTTTCGGAAGTCGTAGTAGGATTTCAGACGTTAATTCTAAGATATGGCTCCATACTTTCTCTTTTGTTGACCTCATCTTTCTGGATCCCTGTCTCGCTCTCTCTCCCTCCGTTCCATCCGTTTATTTGTTTGTGTCAGCACTATTTACTATTAATAAATACAATACAAGCACAAAAATATGTAATATTTACTTTCTTCAACTCATTTTAAAATCGCTAAAACAAAGGAAGTACCGCTATCACTATTTATCATCAATATCATTAGAACTATATATTTATAACGAGCAACATATCACTTGACTGCTCAATAAACATAACTAAGCCTACGTCGTCTCCCATCTAATCTTGCTTAGACTAATGATTTTGCTATTCTGAAGCATGCATATTGGACGCTCATTCGTTTAATACTGTGCATCATCCATGAGTTATTGCAACATCTGAGCATGAAAAGCAGAAAAAAGTAACTCATAATTACATCAGGTAATCATGAAATTATCTGGAACTGAAGATGAGCAAAATTCTTAGAGTATTTTCGTAGAAATTTATCGCATAAAAAATAAAATTTTAGGGTTAGAAGTTTTTTCCCTGCAAATTCTCTTCTAATGTATCATGGACAATTGTGTTGAAACATATCATCTTCCGGAAATGTCATCCCACAGGGAATAATGTTACTGGCGATGATGAAAGCCTCATTTCAAATAATGTGCACTTGGAAATTTTCTGTGACGCAGAGATGGAAAAACTGCTGAGTGAAAAAGCAAATTCTAAAAGAAAATAACTGTTCAAATTGATTACTACATTGTTCGAGTATTTCATACTACAAATGAGTATTTCATACTAAAATGAAATTCCGAAAAAGAAAACTAACTGTAAGTATGCACTTCCCATGGTTTTGTTGACTCGGAATCTGTTGCCAAATCTTATGACAGCAGCATTTCTTAAATCTTTTGAATATCTGCCAGTGGTACAACCACAAACGCTGGCATTTTTTGAGAGTAGCTTTTTTTATTTGTGTCGTCTAACCCATCTATTGCGCATCACAATTTTGATTTTAATGCATCACCCAAGCTCATTTTCAGGATGATACGATACATGTAAAACCGAACAATCGGTAGTTTATCTAGACGTATGCGACGATACACTTCGCTGCCTACAAAATGAACATCGCTCAAATAATTGCTTTGAAATGTTGAAAGCAGTTTCTTTAACACCATTTGCTAATCTTTTGCACGAGCCTTCCTACATTGGTGAGCTCATAAAATCATTGGCTAAAATAAAAATATCTAAACTAGATCATTTAATTATTACTGCTTCATGATTGGGCATCGAATCTGACTTGGTTTATAGTTTTTCGTCGTTGTATGTGGATAAAACTTAACTACATCATCCACAGAGGGCTGTTTCGACAAAAGTAATGCAGATAGTATTAAATATCTACATTTCAAATTCCGACCACTTTACAACAAAAGTGTTATTCTACTTTAAAAAATCATACTTCTCTTTGCAATAGTCGGAAAACCCCGAGTGAACAAATCGCAGTTTTTAAATGACTGCGAACGCTGTGCTGCTGTAGTTTCCGACCTATAATAATGAGAACTCATAAAATCACAACCAACTAATATTATAAGAATGCCCACAGATTACAACTGTTCATAATTTTTTTCTACAATCGATATTTTGTGAGTAAGTGAGATGAAAGATTAGAGGTGACACTTTCTGCGAAAGTTAAAAGCCTTAAGAGAAATTACAGAAGTTGGTAGCAGTAATTAATAGCACTAGCAAGAAGGGAATGAAGCACATGAACAAACCATGTCATAAATGGTGGAATTTTGCTGCTGTTACGGTTTTTTCGACAAACACTACCTCCTCCGTAATGAAAAAGAGGTATCACTGAGAACCAACTTTGATTTAATATGTCAACTTGTCCGATCGTCATCCAATTCATGACGTCGTCATGAAGTTGCTTATAACATGAATTCCATATTCGATTTTTAAACTTCCTTTGCACAATATTTTCAGCAAAGTTCATGCTACTATTTCTGCAGCTTCCTATTACATTCATGATAAAATCTTCACATTGCGAGTTCCTATTGGTAGCAAAGCTGTCTGTGAACAGTGATGCTTCCTCAAGACTATTCGTTTCCCTATCCAAACAATCAGTACTGTGACTGATAACAATTACTGTTGACACTTTGATGTGTTTATATGATACATTGCTAGAAATGTGTGACAAAGGCGAATAGGGAATAAAAGATGTGGACATAATAGTAAAAGTCCGGACAACAGACCGCTCGCAGCACTTGAAGAATCTTCTTGAACATACGAGTCACCAGGAGTTGATAAGGAAAACTGGCACAAATTATCGAATGAATACTGTTGATGTAAAATATTTAAAGCAAATGAATTAAGTGGGGGACGGTTTTGTTGCAACACATGCTTAAATAACGTTTCTGAATCTACGGTTGATTGTCTTTCCTTTTCACCAAACCTCGAGTTTTCGGATAAACGAGTGTGCCGCTATCTGAAGCTGTTATCACCCTTCCAAGCGCGCTGCGGGATCGTACGTTTTTTGAATGTGCTAACGATAGTCTGAAAAGAAATCAAGGACTTAAGGACACTTTGATGAAAGACCACTTTTTTTTTTTAAAATCACTCTTTTCGGCGTGATTGGCTATTAACAATGTGCTCATATTCCGCTGTGTTTTGAAACGCAGAAATTTACCTAACGCTATTGCATGCAGTCAACAGTAGATATAAGAAGTAATTATAAAAGTAATAATGACCTTGACAATGAGGAATTCCTTGGTAACGACCAATTCGAAATAGGAAACTGGCCGGTTTGGTTTGAATCTCGCAGCACTGGAATTCTTGAAACATCAACAACAAAACTCTGTTCTTGTTCTTCTTCATACTGCGCAGGATTGACGGTGTTCTGAAATTTCTGGAAAGTCGAAAAAAAATCCTATATTTTTTGCACGGAATGATACGTTTTCAAAAATGCTTACACTTTAAAACTTACTTCAACTTCTGAAGTTTCATATAATTTTGTTCGCTTTTCCAACTTTTCCAATGAAGTAAATGTTAATACATTTTCACCGCAAAATCGCAGAATCTATAAACATCCATTAAATGATGAGGATATTAGAAATTACTTCCAAATTTACAGTTTGTTTGAAAAATCCATTCCAAATAAAATTTATGATTCCATCAGCAATTTTCAAAAAACCAAAATATTTAAATAGACTCACCCCTTCTAAGATCATAGCTTCACCTGGATAACTGGCAGATTTTAACAAATCGCATTTTGATTGCGTGTTTAACTGTTGCCGCAATCTTGTCAAACATATTCGCTCATAGTTACACACGGGTCGCCTCATTCCAGGCACCGATACCTGCAATGCTAAGTGCTTGCCAATATTTACTCTGTATAAATTGGATATCTTTTGAATAGAAAACCCGGTTAAACGAGTTCAGATAGTTCATTTGTGCTTAAATTATTTGATTACTTCATTAGACTGCTTCCTTTGTCTTTTTTTTGAATTTTTCTAGAAGAAAATATCATTTGCGTGTAATACTCATTTACAAAATGTGCTTAGCAAGAAAAAAAAATTTATTCCATTGCCATACGCATTCCCTACCGGTCGGTTGTTAAAAAGATCTCGGGAAGCAGAATCAACGTTAGTCGAGGTACCACTGACGCCTAATCCGGAATCAGTGCCACATGAACGATATAATTCGTCGGATGTAGTACTTCTGGGCCAACTTTGCCCGACTTTTAAAAGTTTCCAAGTATCTTCATCCCCATCCCAATATGCTCGTTCACGTAAACGATCACGAACATCTTGTGGCACAAAATTTTCCACAATCAGCAACCTTTAACACAATTATTTTAATTCAGATTTCAATAAAGTATGACTAAAGAACATTTTTTCATAATACACGAAACAGCCCACTGATAATGCTAACATATATTATAGCTAAAAAGCTTACTTAAGTTTTAGCTCTTTATTAATTTCGGTAACAGAGTTTTCCAAATCCTGTCTCTCCAGTGAATGGCTTGCTGAGGCGTCACTAATTTCCGAACAGACCTGAACAATTTTTTTTAGGTTCATTTATTGTAGTGATCTGACTTTCATCCAGAACTTCAATAAACTTTCCTGGTTCAGCAGAAAAAGGAAACATACTTGCTGGAGCTTGGAATATAACTTTTTCAGTTTCCGTGTTTTTATTTCAACTTCCTGCCTCAAATTGCTGAATGTTTCATGTATTTCTGCTGTATCATCTTCCTGTGCTTCTAACTGTTGCAAAATTTCACGTTCTTTTCTCTAAAATGCATCTTTTGCAATTAACTGCAAGAATTCTAAAAACAATCATATGCTTATAAATGAAACGACCAAAATCATTGATTATCTCGCAACAAATTTTTTTGGAACGAATATTTGAGACCATTTGTTCAGCCAATTGCCTTCTTCGCTGCTCCAGCAATTTTTGCTGCTCACGAGTTCTATCCAATAAACTACCAGAAAGCAGTTTGCTTTGCATTGCTTGAATCTTCGCAGCAACAGCAGTTTGTGCCTCACGTTCTCTTTCCAGCTCCTCAGCCCTTTTTTCCAAATCGGAAAGTATCTTTCGTTTTTCCTTCAAAGCCATATTTTATGCTTAAAAAGTGTGTTCTTTCATAATACGCAGCTTTTATCACACTCAAGCCACAAATAAAATAACTTAATTATTACCTCCGCAATAATGCTTGAATTAGAGATGATGGTTTGTTTTTCATCTTCCAAGCGCCTCAGTTGTTCATTAAGATATTCTTCATTTGGAAAGGCTGCAAAACCATCTCGTTTTCATTAAATAAAATAAGTGCTACGGAAATTTTGCATTTTCCTGCCAACCTTCGTCATCACTTTCGTCCTTTCCATTCATATACACCTTCTGTTGCTTTTTAACAGCACGTTTTTCCAAAATCTTTCGAAGCCTTGCAATCTCATCCTGAACAAAATACGTCGCTATGATAAAAATAAAATGAAATCAACAAAACCGAGAAATAAAAAAAAGACCAAAGAAAGTCCAGAAGCTGCAATTCGACAAAATGATATTTTTCTGAACAGTTAGTTCGCATTCATGCAAAGGCACGTTTTGAATACTAAAGAGAACCTGGAATTCGCGAAGAAGCGCATCTTTGGGATCCTCGTTGATCCTAGGCTGATTGTTGATTTTTTTTGCGCGACTTGCATATCTTAAGGTAGATAAGGTTTCCTCGTAATTATAAGCTGCAGGTCCAATATTAGCAACTATCACGGTTCGCGAATTACCACCTAGTGAGTCTAAATGACATTTCTACATAACATTATTCGTATTAACGAAAGTGATTAACAACATAATCATAGAACTTTATGTATTTAAATAGATGATCGTCATATATATATAAATAAATAACAGAACTTATTTAAAACAACTGTATTCGCTATTATATACCAGCAGTATCATTTATCAGCCTCTAATAACTTTGGTCATTTTCGTTATGATAAAACAATTTCAATATACTAGAATAGTTACAATACCTTGCAACAGACGTGTTAGTTTCGAATCTCTGTACGGCACATGAGTACTTTTTTCACTAACCAATGCCGAAATAACATTTCCAAGAGCAGAAAGAGACAAGTTGATTTTTGCTGCTTCTTTAAAGCGCTCACCATGCGATCCAGTTTTTAATTGACGTTCACTGCCTGCTAAGTCTACCAGATTTAAGCGCCCGACCCTAGAAAATGGCTGGTTGTTAGTTATATGCACCAGCTCGATAATCGCATCCATTCTTCCCACGCAGATTGAAAAATGATCCAGTCACCTTATGTGGTTTTCACCATCCAGACCGGTTTCGCTACATTCGACAGTCACCACGAAAATTGCATGTGAACGGCTACTATACTCATTCATGTTTGTTCTCCTGAAAACTGAATATTTCAGTAATTGATTTGCAAATTGATGCAAGCACTAAACATCAATACATCACTTTTGATGCGATATAATGACATTCTAATTAAAAATGCATTTTTCGCATCTGAGTAAGATAAATTCTATAAAAAAAAAGCGTCACACGAACCCAACTGTACGATTTGCACGGCCAACTGACATAACGTGATCAATTTCTTCCACGGATTTTGTGACGAATGACGAAAGACCTTTCACATAAACACCAACATCCGGATGCTCCCTTAATTCTAAACGTATTTTTGAATCTTTATTCAATAAGTCACGAATTTCTTCCTGAAATTAAGAAAAAAAACTTAAATCTTTTCTATCCAAAATAATCTTCCGTTCTTTCTTACCACTGACTTGTTAGTATAATTTACTTAAAAAGCATATGCGTATTAAAATCGTGATTGGTATTTTTTAAATAAGTATTTAATAAAGTATTTCTGGTAGAAAACTTAAAAAACGAATGAAGAGAAATCCCATAAACTTGGTAAATTTCTAAATAGCTTGCTCGGACGAGGTATTGTTGATTCCGTGACTGAGCAATGTGCTGGAAAATATGATGATATGCGTTCGGTATTACGCCACGCAAATCAGGATCCTCGTGAACACCTAGACGATGTTTGTGTTAGAGAAGATCCAAACAGAAATAAATATCATCTTCCTTTTGCAACAATTGGAATAAAAATATTTCAGCACTCATTTAATGCGGAGATTAATAAAAAGGTAACTTTGCGTGCGAAACTGAGAAAAAGGTCATCGTTTAATATGTTTTACAAAAAGAAATGTAAAAACATCATACAGAAATCATATGCGATTTTTTGTTGGAAGGGAGGACAATGATCCTCCAAATTGACATTTTGAAAGGGAAATTTTTAAGAAAATTACACTGAATTAGTAACTTATTAGATTAGTAATTCTTCATATAGGATAAGGTAATTACCACATTACTAGAATGCTCCAGAAGTTTCAACTATTAATGCTGTTTCAATTCCTAATGATTATGTTGCCACAAAACTGTCAAGTTTTAAATTGAAGTTCAACCTTCCATTGTGAATGTTTTCCCTGTTCCTGTTTGACCATAGGCGAAAATTGTTCCATTGAATCCTTCAAGTACTGAATCGACAAGATGGCGAAATGTTTCATCGTAAAGATCGAGCTGTTTCGATCTAAAAAGTATTAAAAAAGCGCTCTTAATATCTCATTAAGAGCAATTTCTGTGAGTTGGGAAGCAAAATTCCATCTTTATATTTTCCGTCTTAATATTTCTCGTCTACGACTTAGAAGGAGATTTGCATTCATTGCAAGTACTTCGAATTTTAAATAAACATTTTATTAACAACTGCTTACTGTGGATCATAAACTGAATCAAATGTAAACACTTTCGAAGGCTCGTTTGGTTCTTTTGGATTATGTAATTCAATTACACCACGGTTGGTTTGAATATCGACAATACTAAAATTATTAATTAAAAGAGACTAAGTGTTAAGAAGTATTAAGAAGCAACATATACTAAAAATATGTTGTTAATCTTGAATTTCTAAAACAGATAAGTATCACAAACAGTAGGAAGTTAAACCATTGATACGGAAAAGATGATATTCGAAAGCAAGTTTTATGTGTATAAATATGCTTCAGTTTATTCGTCAGGGATATAGAATGTCACAATAAATTACTTCATTCTATTTTAAATTAACTGGTAAGTACTTGCTTTTCGTAGCCATTACAGATTTCATAAGCCGACAATGGACGACAACGGATGACCACCTTAATTGCCTCTGATTTTTTGGTAGCGGAACGTGGTCTATATGACGCGGACACCATAACCTCTCAAGGATCGCTTAACTTTGGACTTGCTGGAACTGATTAATAAATTGATAACGGCTTATAATATGCATGAATGATAAATTCATTTTTAGATGCAGTGACATTTCGGCAACAGAAAAGTGAATTCATGATTTTATGTGCTGTAAGAAACAAGATACGCAAAAAACAGAAAAAATCCGACTTTTGTTTACAATTAATTAAAGAAGAATTCAAATAAAGATCATAACAGAAAAGAAATACTTTTTCTAGAGAAGATGAACCACTGAAATAACAATCGCCGGTTCTTTTAATGAAAACAGAAAAACAGAAAAATTTTTTGTTGTGCTGGTTAGGCCATTATTACCATGGAAACTTTCTGATACGCTGTCGCCTATCAAGCTTTACACCCTCTTTCTCTCTTAATTTCCCTGTTAACTTCAAATTCAACTTTTATTTTTTATTGAAAACAAAAACTGAAACCAAATTCTGATTCAAGCCTAAGTCTACCATCTCATTAATTAAAAATTTTGAATTTCTCAACCATTCCGAATGTTCCAAAATGGTCTTAAAAAAAACGTTACTTCAGCCAGATTATGGATGGGACCCAACTTATCGATACACTTACAGCCGTTACTGGCGATCGGAAAATGAACATCATAATAACTACTCCAGAAGAAAATTGATGGAATTTGGTTCCGACCAATGTCATTTGACCGCACATTCCAGAAAGTGATAATTACAAGCAAAAATATAACTCCTTAATTAACTCGCAAAAAAAATATTGCAGTGCATGATAAGAGTAGTAGATTGAAAATGAAACAAAAGACTGAAGAGAAACAACCTCGAAAATTCGAATTTAATCGCAACACCTAGGTGATTATCGCAGTTTATTTCATATTCAACTGAATTATTAAGTTAGTAGCACTGAAATCTTTGCCAGTTCGAACCTAATGATGCTAGTGCTGTCTTGAATTCATTGTTATTTGATTATTACAATTTCACAGAATCTTTTCTTTTTCTAAATCAAAAACAATATAAAATGACCACATACCTCTATGTTTTCCCGATTATATCATGGTACACATCTAATTACGAAACAGTTTTCAGCGAATAACGCAATCTTATCAGCATCTAGGTATACCCATGACTTTTGAACCAATCGAAAAACTAAGCTGATAACAAGTTAATCAGTTAACCATCGTAATATAACAAGTTAACCAATATTTTTTATGATGAATATCAGAAATATTTTCTGTAGACACATGAAAATCTGAAATAGAAATAACATGTATGTAAGCGAATTTTAATATACACATCGAAAATGGCATCTGCCACACTCACTCATTTACATCCATCCTTCACATTTCCAATTAGCTTCATGAATCAAATTAAATATTTGCAATCTTTAGTTTTTAAGAGTTAAATGAACTTTTCCCAATAATAAAATATAATATATTACAATAATCAAAAGAAAGAAAAGAGAATTTTTGAAATCAGTATAAGTTATAATCACAACCATCTAAATGGTACACTAAAACACAGTGTGAAGTGTGATTAAATGCAGTTATTGAATTAGAATTACTTGTAGGCTTACATGTACCCGTGAAAAGACTAAAAAACATTAATTGAATAGAGGTTTAGAAAGTCAGTATGAGGACTTCATGTAGATATGTAGAAGCAGGAAGCACATTTTTCAAAGTATCTGGATAACAAATATTTTAAAATATCACGAATTCAATATTTTATAAACTGTGACTGAGAAACGTGGAGATAACTAACAATGTCAATTAAAGTAACTCACTAATTACAACTATACGTAAGGGACATTAGAAATGAGTTGCGCAGATAGTAGAACAGATGAAGCTACGTTTGTTGAATGGCAGTATCCATTAACCTTACGTTACACAGCTGTAGTAGTGGACTGCTGACCATGGGAGGTAGTAAGCGGAATAAAGTAGTAGTAGCAACAGCACTGCATCTTCCATTAATAATATTGGAGGATGCAGAATCGATACACAGACGCTTCTTGGATGCTTTTGCAATTGCGCAGTGTTCATTTAAGATTAGATTTGGCGATTTCGACATCCGTAACGCTTTACACTTTGACAATTACTACTTCAGTCCAAATGCCGTGGAAAATAAGTTGAACGATGAAATGCTGTACCACTTGTCAGATGAAATTCAAATTTTTTAGATCTGAACCTTAACGAAAACACGTCTCGATAATGCAAGAAGGAACATGATGTGCAAATTGCACACTGATAATAACAAACATCACTTCTCGACGATATCAGTTGACTAATTACTTGTTTTTAATTTAGCCTCTTGTTAAAAATTCTTTGGTATAAATCCAGTCCTTTTTCAGTCTATCTTATATATCCATTCGATATCCTTGAACCAAAAATAAATGCAAAATATGAAGGAATATTAGTATGATACATACTGTCTTCATTTCGATACATTGTAAGCAAAACAACGGTAGCTTTACGAGTTACTTCTAAATAACTTTCAATTTTTTTCAAATTTTTAAACCCATAAGTTTTTCGTTCTTATAGTTTTTGTTCAAACAAAATTAGCATAGTGTCTCTTCAGCTGGCGTAAAGTTATATAGGATATAAATAAATTACAAAAACCTTCTACTAAAAGCCTTCTCCAATTAGTTGACTGAACTGCAAATTTTACCTTTCCATTACATAACGGTATAGATAATATGAATTTCAGTTGCTTCAAGAAAGTGGGCTGAAAGAAGTAAGAGTTTAAATTTCCAGAGGATATTTGACCAATGTTTGCTTTTTGAAAAAAATAAAATAAAAGAGCGGATGATTTATATGTTCACAACATCTTAGAATAGACTGAGCCTGATCAAAGGTTAAAATGCATCGCAATAGTCAGAAAAATTAATAAAGTAATCGAAGCAGGAAAAGGAATACATTATGATAATTTATCCATTTCCTAATTGAAGGAATGATTGAAAAATCTTTACGAACACTTTTTTTTTTCACTTAGACAATTTCGCTGCTTCTCTCCAATATAGAGTAAGCAGAAAAATACCACCGTGAAAAAAGATTACGGAGAGGATCATGCGAACAAACGATCTTGTACCTGTACACGTTTTTATAAGCATCTAAATTTCGTTAATGTTTATTTGATTTTTAAAAGAAAAGAAACATTATGAAAATGAAAATCTGTGCATAATGACATCCTTCAAATCAATTCAATTGCAAGATCAGTCGATTTTTTATGTGGCCTGAAAATGGGTTCGAAGCAGTTTATGGATCTAGAGGTTCACCGCTCGCTTCAGCAAGATTTTGAAATAATTTTGACAACAGTAGCTTCTGTACATTTACTCAGTAAGATTTCTCGAATCTGACTAGGTGAAGGAAACTCAAGTAAGCTTCCTTTCGTTGTCCAACAATGACGACTACAATGCGTTACTTTTCGATTTGAATTCGTTTCCTCAGTGGAACAAAATGTCTGCGCGATAGAATCTCTTGCACTGATAAAATAAATAATTGTGGTAAGGAATACTACGGGGAACAAATGCTATGTCTGTGTAAATCTAGTACTTAAATATTTTCTAACATTTTCAAGTTAACTAGTCAGTAATCACACTTTCTCTGTTTTGCTAATTTCAAACAAAATTTGCTTGAACTCATTGGAATTTAAATTTTTTAAGGGAACAGCAGCTCGATAGCCGTCATAATTCATACTTTTCGTACCCGTTTTGCTTTGCTAAATTTTTCATGCTGGAAGATTTGGAAAAATTCATAAGTGATAATCCAGAAATAAAAATTTCTGAGGTTTAATTAAAACTTATTTTACTGTGATTTGAAATTTCTGGCGTTTCCAAAATCATTAGGTACTAATCTCAATAAGCTGTGCTATATATGCTATACATTAGGATTGAGATTAATTAGACGAGCTCACCACTGAAAAAGTGGAACTCGTGTTGTCAAAATTAATCCAGCACACTCTGAATTTGAGAGAATCATGGACAAAAAGGAAAATTCAAGCCGAACTGATTTTCTCAAGGAAACATGTGAAGTCACCTTACTTTGCGTGCGGATTTCCGGCACCAAAATTTTTGATTTTTTGTTGCTACTGATCATACAATCTAAAAAAACTGCAGATCAATTTCTACCGAAGTGATTCATTTGCTATCGTAAAAAAAGTATTTGGTTGGTAAATGATGCTTTTCATGAAGATCAAATGATTTCGGTATAAAAAAGAAAGTAGCAGCAATATGAGTAGAAGAAATGAAAAAAAATAAGACAAAAAAAATTTTAATGGATAGTTCAAACAAAATTTTTCTAAATTTCATGCTTAGTATAAAAGTAATAAAGCTGATCAAATCTCAAACCAGTGTGAAGAACTGAATGCGACTCAGTTGGAGATGGTTCTGCCTCTTATAATCCACTCTGATTTTTTTGATAAAATTACTGCATGCTTTGGCAATTAGTCTAGGTTCTAAAATCTTTCTTGAGTTCTAAAGTAATATTTTTCAAAACACAAACGCACTCATTACATTTAATGGATTAAGAAAGCAAAAATTATAGAAATTTACATTTTTCGAATATAAAACGTTCATCGCACTCGAAAATATTATCAACAATTGTTTTCATCAGCTATCATTTCTGCATTTTTAATTAAAATAACTGGAACTTTAAAAACTTACACAAGTAATGCATATAATGTCGTACATAAACGTTCCAGAAATAATCTTGAAATACAACATTTCAGAAATAATCTTAAATACTGATTCTAGAATAAGAACCACTCACAAATGCTTGGCTAATCATAAACAAGTTCTGCTTAAAATGATATCCACTCCTACCAGTCAGGGCGATAAGTCTAAAATTGTTGCATGTAAACCGTATTTCAAACAAGTTGCAAGAGATTCAATTAGCAAATAATTTTTTCTTACTCGCATCTACCATTTTTGTAAAATTCATCTTAACACTCTGTATTTGCTAAAAGATGCGAATAATATCAAGAAAAATACAATACGATTCAACTGCACAATCTCTCAAATATTTCTGACAGAAGTAAATCTGACATAAAAATTGATTCGGAAATATAAAAAAAAGTCAGCTAAGACAGCATCATTCTGCAATTGAAAACTCTTACCTACCGTTAGATATGGAAACAAATCGTTTTACCATTCATCATAAACTTAACAAGTTCTTTCTCTCTCAATTTATTCAGTATACTTTTTCTCTTCCGAGTCTATTTTAAAAGAGGTGTACTACATTCATCAAGCGAACTTGGGGATAGCGCAACAGGATAAATTAATTAGAATTTCAGCTTTTCTACATCCCACTTGAAACAAAAAAGTTATTGCAACTGAAATTTTCAGACTTATTCGCGGGAGCCTGCAAGATTCATTTGATACACTAGAAATCATCATTCAGTGCTCCATTTTAATTATGTTTATTATTCAGCGAAATAATTTTTCTTTTTTTGAATCAATGATGCACGGCTGATGAAAGACATTTCCTCGTAAGTGGCAGTAAACAGAAGTAAAAATGACTTCTTATTTGATAAAATACCCTGACATATCCGCAATACTGATAACAAAGAACACGTTCTTTGAAGACACAATTGTCAGCAGTAACAATGAAACTAAATAGGGCAAAACAAAATTTCCATTAAGAATCAATCCATATCGAATACTATTACACTAAATATTTATAGATAATATTATAATTGACATGCAATTTTCATAAACTTTAATACCTCACGTAATAAGAGTTCTATCGCAGACATAATAGTTCGTATTCATAAATTATTTCTAATTATTAGGAAAGAGTCTCATTGGATAGCATTTCTACAGTCAATCTTAAATGTAATTAAAAAGTCTCATTGTTCATATTTTCGAATAAAATGTAAAAAAGTGATATACAAAAAAGCGGCTCATCCTTCATAAGTAATAAAACAAAATATATTAGGACAATAATTCAAGAATCCTGTAATGATTGATGACACTACACTAAAAGTAAAAACCGGAAAACAACAATGCTGCTTTTAAAGAAAGCGGTAAAAGAAAAGATGATAAATTGCGGAATGAAATAAAAATAGAAAAGATAGATTCAAACCAGTTCTAAATGATGCATAATCAGGATCTGATTCTTCTAAAATCCGAGTATATAAGTATCTTGAATAGGAGCATTTGTATATATCGTTAGTCAAGATGCACCATTATTACTTCAATATTTTTTTGGCCATATTCTTATCATTAGCTACTGCCGACAGCGTTCACTGGCGTGAGTTAACTGCTTTTCAAAATCAGTATTTAGTTCAACTGGCCAAAATGTGCAGAAAAAACATTGTCATGTGTATAACTCTTTATAATAAAACTTTAAACATTCACGTTTTAAATGAAGATTAAGGCAATCTATACCAAGTTTCTAGCCTCAAACTTAGGTGGACTGATGATTTTACAAAATTCAAAATGGTGTCTGAAAATTATACTTATGCGTATGGTCTTCTGTATACAGTTGGCTTCAGAGTGGCGAGATCTAATTTGTGTCACAAAAAACGGAGTAGGCCCAGATAATATCAGCAAAGAACCCGCATCCTGTAGTTTAGCCCTGCGTGAAACGGGAGTCGATAACGATCCAAATGATAAATGGAGACCTGTACCAGGGAACAACTCCGTTTGCTTTGATGTAAGACCGTTTAGAATCATTAACTTCTGTCAAACATCAAATACTCCCGAAAAATTTAATTTCCATGCAAAAAATGCAAATGTAAACTGAAATGATTGTTATTTCTTATCTAATGATGTCAAGTATTCAATCAAATCAATCTTCTTCAAAGGAAACAATAAACGGAACTGTGCGTACCTACTGCGATTTGTTGTGTCCAAATGCTGATACTGCGTACCTGATTAAGCGAACACCACAAACGCATCGGTCATGCTTTGCGTTCGTAACTTATCATCACGAGAAACGTGGTACCGACTGGTACATCTGGCGAACTAAGGTAAGTTCTGACCTTCGTTTCTAAATCTCAGTAGCGTAGTATATTTGAATAAACGATCATTAGAGATTCCCAGTCTTCGAAAGAAAGAGAACGATAATCTGCTATCCATCAAAAAGAAATATCCCATCAGGATTATTGAAAAGTCACCGAAAAGTCAAAAGAAACTGTCATTTCAGAACTGCCGTTTGTCCACAATAACGTTCACGATCCGGTGTGAATTTCTTTTTGATCGCAAAGAATTCCCGAACGATAAGGAGATATTCAAGAAATTGCGAAAATCATAAAGTGATACAAAAATTTCTTGATGTACAAAACTTCCTGCTAAAATAATCTTGAAGCATCAATAATTCTCAAAAGAAACCGCATATGATCTTGTTGAAAATATCGTCATCCAATAAGAATCTCGCAGAAGTACTAGCACCCATTCCCTCTCATCTTTTTTTCATCCAACCAGCGCCCCACCTCTGAATCTACATACACAATCAACTACCCCCCGTGATCCGGAAATTCTTACGACACCATGTGAGAAATTAATTCACAGTGTGTCATTGCGATTGGAACACGCTGCAACTTCTATTCTTTCTTGTTATGGCCACTTGTAAAGTCACTTCTTTCTGACAGCCTTCAGAATTTATTAAGCATTTGCCGTAGAAATTGGTGTTTGACTGGAGTAGATAAGGAATATGATGCGCAAAGGTCCGTCATGTTACTCTTTTCCAAAAACGGTTCCAAAAATTCAGTGCTGCTTTTTTTAATCTTGCAGGCATTAGATTGATCCATCATCTAACTCAAATTTCGTTTCTTTATTATCATTCTGTCTCAGTTATGCTAATGAGCAGACAGGGAGTGATTGTGGTAATGTAATTTTCTTGATAGTACAATGTTTGAAGATCATTTTAAAATTCGCTTTAAATTTAAACTTCCAAAATTTTTCTAAGAAGGAGATTTCCCAAAAAAAGATAGTCATTTTCAAGCAGCTAATGTCATCCATAGTAGTATCCTTGAGAGAGTAAACAACCACTTGAGTCACATCCAATAAAATAGTGAGCAAAACGTTAAACAAAACGTCCTAATAATATAAATAAACGTTGGAGAAGTAAAACCCCTTAGATTTCATTTTGTCACCCAAAAATTTTAATTGCTCCACATTGAATTGCCGAAAATGCTAAATTCCATGGCTGGAATTTTATCCAAGCCATACAGATTCTAAATTTGATCATGCAGATTCTAAACTTGGTTACAGATCTTGATAATAATGTTTTTCCTATCTGTTTGTTACTCCAAAGTGTTTCTGTTTAGACTGTCGATAATTCATACTTTTCATAATTATTCGAATAATATTGTGTAAACCAGCTGACACTATTATTTTTGGGAAAGAAAACAGGTTTTAGTAATGCTATCTCCCAAACCGCTGTGCTGTTTTTAAGACTACGAGTTATCCTTACCTTAAATTTTACTAGGAAGGATTTTACATTTCAGATGTTTGACGTCTAGTTAATTGGCTTTTTTTTTCCACTCTTGCTAGCAGTTTCAATACATTTAAACGCGTGGAACAGCATTTCTAATCTTGCTTCATCATTTCAAATATCTAATAAAGATGGGATCAGGACAGCAAATATCTCTGAATTTTTCCCTCAATAAAGAACCCTTGAAATAACTTTAAAATAATCTCATTATAAAGTACGAAATAAGCTGTAGGAAAATATGAAGAAAAGTGAAATAAGCAAAAGAATATGGCATAGTCAAGTATCTGTCTTGCATTATTTTTCTATTACAATCCCAAAAATATGGAGGAGATATGTGTCTTACCAACGTTTTCTAGGACATTCAAAAGTGTTCGTAGAAATCCAAAGTATGACATTTCGCAAGCTCAACCATTTGCATAAGTTCACCAAAGTGATCAAATTTTTTAAAGTTATTTAGATAGAGGATTTCAAGGACCTATAACACCAGCAACTGCAGCATGAGAAAAGAGTATTTATTAATGTATTTAAATTTTAAGCTATCAATTTATTTTTACGAGGCAGATGAAACTGATGAACCTCAAATAATGACCCATTTGGTTAAAATTTAATCGAAAAAACTTGATAGTTTACTTCATTTGCATCACCTTTTTAATGTGGTTGAAATTCTCGAATCTCTTCACAATCAGCGCACCATTTGTAAAGCAATCATACGCTGAACACTGCTCAATATTACGCCAATGGCATTTATTTTAAAACATCGGTGCGCGGAATTTTTGATAGGAAATTCACAGCACGGTTTAATCTTTTATTTGTATTTGTCAATAATTTATCATTTTTACAAGATAAAAAAGTCTTTACACAGCTGCTACTATTATTTTTTAGCTGACAACTTTCAAAAATATTGCTTAAAATTTCAAGTGTCTTTAACTAGTTAACTTTCAAAGGAATTTTTATTCGCGAGAGAACTGGAAGAAGCATTCATAATCTGAGCAATATATTTTAAAGTAGCGGATCTGACAACATTCCACGTCGTTGAATTGTATCTTCACATAGAAATTCTACAGCCTGAATGATTAATTATACTCAGTTAGTTCCTATTTTTGATTTCTGTATATTTGTTGGTTTGTTCACCAGAATCCGTGAAAAAATTAAGCAGAATGATTTAGAAAGTCAAATACACCTAAACTAATTCATTGACGTAGTTTTTGATGACTTGAGGATTATATTATCAATAGATTGATTCATAATTCATGGGTTAAGCAATATATGAAGTTTTGCCAAGTTTTGCCAGGATATGACCCACTCACAGACTTTTAATTTAATAAAAATGAAAAATGAATTGGTTAATTTGATCTGCATTTCGCGAAGAGATTAGTTTTGCAGAAAAGAGATCGATATAAAAACATGTAAGCTTGCATATAATTAAGATTTCAGGCTCATTTGCTGAGTTCACTAGCCTTATTACTTTGGCTCTGATGCCGGGCTAGAGCAGAGCGATGCGATAGCTTCGTATATCGATCTCGATTTAGAGTAGATGCTCTTCCTCTCTTTCTTTTCTATATGCTTTAATTGAACACCGAAGCCTAAGTACGCGATGCCATTCATCCTTAAATGGTTGGCTGTGTTTTCCGTCTTCCTTCTTTCTTCTCCCTTGGCCAAAGCAAATTCCTAACGAACCTATGCTTCCAAACTTTTCAATCAGTATGCTTTATGGCCTGCACTACTCCATTATGCAGAGTACTACGCCAAAGAATAGATCACAATGTGGATTAGCCATCTCAGCCAATCTTGCCTACCGGCACTTATGCTTTATCATTGCTTCTTGTTGAGATTTATTAACCATTTCCTCATTCCCTTACTTATTTACTGCTTTGCAAAATGAGATATGGCTGAAATTGTTCTGTCCACTCAATGCCATGTATTCCAAATGTTGCGTCTATTAATATCGTATTGACAATAGTTACTTTCAACTGCCCGCTTTTCTTGAAGAGACTGTTAATTGGCAAAAATTATGATGAAGTAAGCCATAAAAATTTAGCAAAAGCAATAATAATTTAGCCCATTAAATCTGGTCTAACAACAAAGCAAGGAAGTAGTCAAGTGCCAAGCTTCTGCTACTCATTCTTTCTTTTCTCTTCGTCTATTTTAATAAGATTTTGTTACAAACTTTCGACCGAAGGAAAAAATGCTAGTAATATTCAACGGGATCAGATTTTTGCATTCCTTTTTCATCAATTAAATTTTTGGTAAATCATTACATAGCTACCAAGTTACATACTGCAAGTTTTTATCATTCCAAATATTTCTGGTCGAACTATTTTGAGACGATATCCGTAATTTCTTGCAACGAAATATTTTTAAAATTGATTGCAGTATGTGGCAGAAAACATGTTATTCACAAATCCTTTGGATCCCTCACTGCAACTGAATAAAATCAAGTACCAATTTTTTTTTTAATACACAAATTTTAGTTTGAAAGATATGTTTATTTTTAATTATTTTCCAAATCCATGAATTTAAGCAATTAGATGACATTGAACTATTTAAACAACGAGAAAATGAAAGCAGCAGAAAGACAGTCTTCTTTTTTTAGATCAGGTTCTCTTCCATTTCACAGGATGTTTTTTTCCACGGCTTTAATCTTCCGCACTCTGTCAAAGTCACTAGCCACGGCTTGCAAAACTACCATTCCCACCTGGTGGCTTAAGCATTGCTTTTGATATTTCCAGTTATTTTATAAATAACATCCTGAAGCAATTGCGATACGACAAAGTAAAACATGCCTCTGATCTAATAGTCCATATTAAATTGCTTTCTTTTGCTCTGATGATTGAATGGGAAATACGGATTTTTTTTTGATCTTTACTACTGCTGTTATGCAGTTTCTAGCTCTGATTTAAGTTCAAAGTTTCGCAATTTCTTTTTTTTTTGGAAATTCAATGATCCAGTTGAAACTGTGTATAGACTTCATAATAGTAAATAGATAGTATAGGTATTAATTAGTAGTAAAAGCAAAATGAAAAAAAGAAAAAATGAAACGAACCAATCACAAACAAAAAGAAGCATTGAGCATGCTCTCAGTTTAATGAAAGGATGACAGTATAATAATTCGAATATAAAACTTTTTTATTGATTCCTATATTCAGCTGAATTTTACAAATCATCAAGTCAATATTACAAGGTAGAAGAATTAGTAAGCGTAAGCAGTGCTTTTGTATCGAATGCTTTTAACAAATTATGTGAAAGTACATAAAAAATGAAAGGGGGCAGATTGGAGATGAAAAGAATGACCTTAAGTATCAGTTGTGTGATAGGGTACTTTTGAGTCAGTGTGGGTGCATTGTTTCGAGATTTCCCTTATTTCTAGGGTCATCATACTAATTTGAAATTGTTAAAAAGTGCAATTTTGAATGTTGCCTCACATGAGATGACAGCAAATTTTTTTCCAAGTGAGACATCAGTAGGCATATTATCGCGCAATTTAATAATGTGTTTTAATGCTAAATTCTAGCATAATATTCACATAAGCGGATATTTCTGCAGATACTTGCGCATAAATGATCACAAACATTTTCTTTAATTTGTAACGAATTAATTAATACGTGATTACCTTTATCTATTTCTCTTATCGCCATATTTGAAAGAATCTCGACAACCTGGCTTCTAGAATGTTTTCCGCAGAAATTCCCAAACTAGCAGTCTAGAAATTATCACCCAGTATATTCCTAGCATTTTTTTCTAAAAGTTCTATAAGATTGTTTGTAGTGCATTGGACATTTGTAATAGCAGAATTTTTTCCTCACGATTAAACACTTACTTTCTGGATTGGTCACACCTATCAAAGTCCGGTCTCTTTTCCCACCTTTCATTTTTTCCCGTACATTATTGTTTATTTGAATTATTTACTGCAACACCTTATGTGAACGGGGAAGAAATGAATTTTCTTCATTTGCCATCATACAATATGCAAAGCGCGAATTTTACCGTTTGTACTGTTGCTACTATGTTTTACTACTAAATTTGTTGTAAATCCCTTGATCCTGTTTCCAAGTGATTTATTATAGGTGTCTGGGAAGTACTGACAAGTTAAATTAGTAAAAATTATATTTTCTTAAAATATCACAAAAGCGGTAGGTTAGGCAAAAATATAACAATCATTTATTTAAAGCCGACTAGGGAGATGTCAAGCAGTTTCCATTATTTTCCACTAATGTCATCGATCAAGCAATTCTTCATTTTTATCATTTAATTTTCATTGCTGCCTCTTTCCTACTAATATATTTGTTCAACTGTTTTCATCTAATCCTTTGATGTATTCAAGTTCGCCATTCTTTGACTTCGTTTTTTTGATATGAAGATTAAAATATTTTGAATTGTTAATGGATCGGATTACAGAGACAAATGCTTGGAGCATCAAGTAGTGAAGAAGACGATGACGATAATTTAATCAATGATAATGATGATGCATCGGAGGTTTGTTTTTTTTTTTTTTTTTTTTTTTTAAATAAAGTTGAAGTCCCTCATAATATTGGATAATACTAGAAACTAGAAACACTCGTATATTGGATAATCGTTGAAGATTTTCAGTTTCTGAGATTTTAGTATTAGAAAAGAAATGAAAACGCTTTTACATTTAGATCCTTTGCCTTCGACGCCATCAATTTCCATTATCAAGTTCTCCACGTTCCATGTCTCCAGCTCCATCAGATTCTGCCTCACAAGCCAATTCGTTACATCGAGGCGATTCGTTACATACAAAAAGAAAAGACTCTGGAGTATCTTATGGTACATTGGCAATGAAAACGGTATCTCGGTTTTCAAATATCTAATCTAGTGACATTCTCTATTTATTATTTCAAATTCACTATTCTAATATGGCCAATCTGAGTTATTTCAGAGCCAAAATAGGCAAATCTCTCCGCAACCTATGGTCAAACCAGTTTTTAATCAGTCTTCGCAGGAAATCTCCGATGATGATGATTTTGGATCAAATGAGCAAAGTACGCCAGCACATGTGATTATTGATTCTGCCGCTGAAATAAGCAAAGAAGAAGAAGAAAAAATGAAGTGAGCGTCTTATCTTGCTTTGCCTAGTCCAGTCATTTATGAGCAATGGTTTAAAATGTAAAAAAATCTTCTGACCTTTACTTGATGAAAAACAGTTCCAGCTGACTTTATCAAAAATGATGTATTTTGAGTTTTAAGAGACTAACTCTTATTTCAGTATGCTTTTCATACGTTCCAGAACATTAAAGGTTTCAATTCTTTCTCATCAAAATAAGGTTGCACAATGATAATATGCCCATTAAACAAGCTATCTTTATAAATGTAAAACTCTTATAAAGCCAAATATTCCAATTATTCATTATGCTACGAAAATATCAATAGTTCTCATGCTTTTAAAAATTTAACATTCTTGTTTATTGATGAATTGAGCTTACTTTTGACTCTTCTTATAATAAGATCAGTGGATGCTTGGACGCTTAAAATTCAGTTATGTTGTAGGGCTGAAGATGAAGAAGAGGAACGTAAGCAAAAATTGAAGCTATATGTTTTTGTTGCAAAATGTATTGCTTATCATTTCAATGCAAAACAACCCACTGATATGGCAAGACGACAGCTCAAGGTAGTGTTTCTTTTTTTTTTTTTTTCAAATTATGAAGTTTTGTTGAAGCGATGTTCGACAGGAATGCAATGGCTACATTAAATCAGAAAATAAAGTTTTTATTTAATTTGCTGGCAAAATGAAACAATGAATACGAAAATGCAGTGTCAAGCAATGTACACTTTAATATCTTCAACTTGCTTTTGCTATCTGTTTTAGGTTACGAGGCAAGAACTATCACGGATTAAAGATCGTTTTCGGTCGTTTTTGGCAGGCGAAACACAAATTGTAGCAGATGAAGCATTCACAAAAGCAGTTGAATATTACTTCGAGGTTTGCGAGCATATTGTGCTCAGTACCGCATTTCAGTTTTTTTTTTATAGATTGGTCAGTACTGATTTTCAACATTCTATAGTTGTATTATCAATGAGGACAAACAGGATGTAAATTGCAACTAACCTTACGAGTTTTTACAGATATTTCTAAAGTCTGAACGAGTGCAAAAAGTTGTTCAAGCTGGCGGCTTTTCTCAATATGACTTCAGAGAGGTAAATTAGTTTTTATAGTAGTTTAGCCGGAACTTAACCAGTAATTCACGATTAGCGTAAATGATAAACCACCTTCCGATTTTAATTTCACTTGATTTCTCAGGTTTTTCGATGCAACACAGAAAAAAAACTAAAAACCTTAACGGAACTAGATAGCGTAACAAAAGAAACGATGCTCAGTAATTGGATGAACAAATTCGATATGATTATTCGTGGAGATGAGGATGCGAACCAACCAAGACAAATAAGGTCAGTGTAGATTCCAATTGTCGTTTTTAGGTAGTTGATTTAATTTAAGGATGTCTACTACCATATTGTTGAGCTGTTTATGATCGAAATTGACACTACAATTTATATTTAGTACAGTTTTTATTTTGTGTCCCAAAATCATTCAAATGGAATGACTGAAATTTTCTATATTTGAAGTATTGCTTGTAACGCAATTTAGGAATCGCCTGCGTGGGATAAACCAGTCCAATGCAGGCTTAACACTTCTCAAGGATCAACTATATGATATTTTCCAACAGATACTGTCTGTTAAGAAGTTCGAACATCAAATAATATTCAATGCGTTGCAGGTAACTGGTTCGACTCGAAATCTTTTAGTCATAAAAAAGGAAAATAACTTAGTGACAGCACTCAGTTTTGCAGGTTTTTACCAACTCTTTCGTAATTTTTCTCAAAATGTAAAGATATATTTCATATGTTTAGCTGGACAATCCAGATGAGCAAGCAGCGGCTATTCGACGCGAAGTTGCTACAAGAGAAGAAGCACTACGAGACATGTCAAGGGTAAGTATTAAATTTTATTCATGGCTGAAAAACGAAGGATAATACGCTGTACTCTTGAGTTCAAATGAAATAATCCTTCATCCCGTTGAGTTTATAAAACAGTCAGTCTATTGACTAATTTAATGTTGAACATGACTACTCCTTATAAATAATCCGTATGCTTGCAAGAACATGCAAATAATCTCTAGAAACTTGAATTGGAAGTGATGGCGTATGTTTTTCTTTTGCGGACAAATATATATTAAATAACACCGAAATTTATTTCGTTTAGCAAGAGAATTCACTGATTCCATGAGGAAATGTGAAAAAATATTCTACAGATGAAGAAATTGATGCCTAAATTTGTGGTGAAAGATATGGAAACTCTTTTTATTGACGAGACACGTCAGTCCATCAATCTGCTTATCAGTAATTTGGAATCAGTACCTGTTACTCCACGAGGCCAAGGCGTTATTTCGAGGAAGAAGGATTCCAAAGGAAGAAACAAGTAAGGAGCACCCATAATATTTAAAGCAACTACTTTTATCCTCCTTTTTCTATTCTATTTATATTTTGTGATTGAGTTTATTTTAGTTCTTACTATTTTTCAGTTCTCATTGAGCAGAGACCATAATTTATATCAGGGTAAAATCTTTATCAATATCAAGAGGGATTTTTAGATATTATTCTGTTCTCGTTTATCGTTTATTACTTTCTGTTTACTACTGGACTTGTGGTTAATATACTGTAATATAATGCTTTATGGATTTTTAATATTTGCTAATATATGTATGTATGGATCATAAATCTTAGGTTTAATCGAAGCCTAGCGAATTTGCTATTAAACGTACTTTTCTTTTTAAAATCCTTATTATTTTACAATATTTAAATGCCTAAATCGAAGTTGCACTACTATTTTCTTAAATGTTTTTGTAGTCTTCCTATTCGTTTCAATTTGCTAGTATAAACCGACGTCAAGATATCTTCGAAAATATCACTTGTAAAATCGTTATTTCCAAGCTTAATAGAGTTAAATTTTCAGTGTCGCTTCCAAGGCTAAAAGGTCGGTTTATTTTTTTTTTTCGTATAAAGAGCAGCGATTTTTCTGTGCATTTTCGTTTTGTTGCACTGATTCACATATCACAACCTTTAATTGTTTATATTGTAGTGTCCTTCATTTCTGAGTAGATTTTGAGATGCACTTAAATTCAAAAGTAATGCGTTAGGCTCATTTTTGCACTTTTTTTTTTGTAAAAATGGACATTTATCAATTAATTTATTTTTTTGCTAATTAGGCAGTTTTGGATTTCTTCCAAATCAAGAAATGAGCAGCTTTCAGCTCTCCAATTTCAAATGTTGTGATATATTTTGTCATGCCCGCTTCAGTTGTTCATTTGAATGTCGGTTAGAAAATAATAATTTAACTATTTTAGGTCGCGTAGCATCGAAGATCTCTCCCTTTTTAACAGGTTTGTATTCTTCATATGTAGATTCAACTTTCGTTCATTTTCGCAGTTAGTGTAACATGCATAATCTCTCTTTGCGCTCGGTCTGATTTTCCTTCTCTCTATAAAGTGATTTTACATGCATTTTTTCCCGTTGCGCGAAATTTTTGAGTAATCGCGACACTGAAGGTAAATATGTTCAGAACAATGAAAGACTTCCGCTATAATATTAGCTTTTCAAGCCAATGTTTCTGGCATGACTTATTCTCGAACTCGTTGAAAAGTTCAAAGGAAAGGTTATCCAATAGTTTATTATACATAAAAGTACAGGACTGGAGTTTTATATTAGCCACTGATAATATTGCGTAGCATCTGTTAACAGTTTCAGTCGTAAAGGTATGAGCAGTGGATACTGTAGATTAAGATTAATTATATGCGGATATTAGCAAAAGACAAAATAAACCTATGATGCTAATTATATCAGAGGCTTTGACATTAGTAAATAAATATAAAATCATTTGAGTAATAGGTAGGTAGTTCACCGTTATGGCTTTATTGCAAATCGAAGACTTTGCTCGGAATAGGCTTGACTGTAAACATGCGTACGAAAGCGGTCCATTATAGAATCAAACAGACCGCACTGCATTTTTGATAAATTTTCAAAGATGTTTATTTTCTATCAGTGAAGTTTTCACTAACTAACTGTATTACTATTCAGCCCTCGTTGAGGTTATATTTTCTTTACAATCCACGCAATGTGTATTTTCACAATAGAAAGCTTGCCTCATAGTTTCTCTTATTTCAGATTTTTTTCTGTCGAACTTTAAATACTTTATAAAAAAGCGAAGTGGAATGTTCTTCTTTTTAACTAATTCTGAGTCAGAAGTATAATATGTATAAATTGTTAGTTTTAGTAAAAAGCAGAATTATGACCATGTAATTTTTGCATTTCTACTAATAATTTACCATTGGTGCTACAAGAGCATTATACTTTGTTCTTTTTACACGTTGTGACACTGTTTATTTTCAAAGCACATAAAACAGTATTTAGCTTGAAACGACGCACCAGTTCAAGCTCACTGAATAAAGCTGACAGTGATGACGATGTATCATTAACTAAAAGCGATGTCATCCTCACTTTTAATATGGAGGTGAATTTTCATCATTTTGCCAAATTTACTTCTAAGAAATCAAAAATTAGTCTCAGAATCACGAGTTATTCTAAAATTCATATGTTTTTCTGTAGATTCAAGTTAGAAACATTTGTAATGACATTCACTTACGCTTAGCTTGGCACTATTCTTGTAGGAATAATTATATATTACACAGCTGAATTTTCAGACAAAAATTTTTTAATTTCAGTTGAACTGTCGAAAAGCTTGCGCTATGAATGATTACCTTTACATGAATTTGTGACACTCTAATTTTTCAAATTTAGAATTATCATTTAACAGGTCATCGTAATGGAAGTGCAAAATCTGAAGTCAGTCGCACCAAACAAACTTGTGTACTGTACGATGGAAGTTGACGGATGCCCGAAATTACAAACGGACCATTCAGAAGCTTCAAAATCATCGTATGATTTTATAAAATTTTCTGTTTTTGTATATTAAACGTTCAGATAATAATGAGTTGTGGCAGGTACGCCAATCTTGTAAATATTACTTCGTTTATTTCTGTAGTAACTTGTCACTCGAAGATGGATTCTTTCTCAGAAGGTAATTACTGTTAGTTTAACCTGCTTGTGTAGCAGATTGGTCAACCTTCTATCTTATGCGTGGTCGTATCTGTTAATGCGCTCTAGCACGTTTTTTTAATATACATCTATAGTTGAAATCATTTGCTTACTTTGAAATGATTTACTCGATTACATGCATAAACAATTATATTTGGTTCGTAATAAACGTTAAAATCTTTGTTTTTAGTTGGGACACGCAAGGTGACTTCACAACGAAACACCCTCTCCCAACCGTGAAGGTGAAATTATATACAGAAGTGAAGAGTTTAGTCGCTTTCGAGGATAAGGAACTCGGAAAAGTAATTCTTATTTTGCTAATTGTAAACAAATCGAAAATTTATACAGCAATCTAATTCTAGTAATGCATCAAATAAAAAGAATATTTATGTTTGGCATTAAGATCCTCGCAAGTTTCTTAGTAAAAATTGCGCTTCGATATTATTTCAAACTATTACTGAACTCAAATCTCACAACGCTACGAAAACTTTGCCTCATAAGATTGTTTTCTTTGCAATACATCTATCAACATTTCCTTTCAGTGACTTGAGGGTCGGAAGTAAGACGTTGGAAAATTCTTTTCAAACGACAATATTGTTATGAAAATTAATTAATGTAGTCCTAGTAGTAGCACTGAAAAGAGGTGAAATGTTTAGGTCTCTTTCTTTCTCTTATCATAACGAATCATTTCCATCATATGCAACTTCTTTTATGTTCAGGTTGTTATAAGACCAACACCCAATTGCTCAAGGTCGCCTGAATGGTACAATATGACAGTGCCGAAGAACAGTCCAGACACAAACCTTAAAATTAGGATAGCTATTCGGGTTGAAAAACCTCCTAATTTAAAATATTGTGGGTATTGTTACGCTCTTGGAAGGATAGCCTGGAAAAAATGGAAGAAGCGGTTTTTTTGTTTAGTACAGGTAAAGTAGCCTGAAGTGATTTAGATGAAGAGAGTTCTATTTTTCAGTTTGCTTTAAGATATATTTCCCTCTCGGTATTCATAACTCGTTGTATCTTATTTTTACATATTCTTGTAGAACTTTAAGTCTCTACTGGAATTGAAAATTCTCATTTTAGGTTTCACAGTATGCATTCGCTATGTGCAGTTATCGTGAAAAGAAGACCGATCCAGCGGAATTTATTCAACTAGATGGATTTACAATAGATTATATGCCAGAACCAGATCCAGGTTTGTGGTTTCAAGCAAAAAAAAATGGAGAGAGAAAAACAAAAATGATGTAAGGGAAGTGTTTCATTAACATTCATTGATAGAGTAAACTGAAATCTCTAACAATTCACTTAAAGAAAAGAGCTTATTTGAATCTCGATACCAGTTTATGTTCAGTTTGATAATATTAGTAAAAGGTCCATTGGTGAACCACGGGACATGTTGGTTCGCTGTGTTTTGGAGGAAACCACACATTTAAGTATTTCATTATAAAAGGGAAAGAAATATAGACTTCCGTTGGCCTTTTCCTTTTCCTTTAATTTTTTTATCTGATCTGTCGTACTATTAGAATAAGTAGAAGTTATTTTATTGCCACTTCATGGAGGTCGATTAATTTTTAGATCTGTATAATCAAGGTGGAAAACACTTTTTTACTGCAATCAAAGAAGGCGATGAACTGAAATTTGCAACGGACGATGAGAATGAAAGGCATTTATGGGTGCAAGTAAAAATTTTTTTTTAGCAAGAGGAGGGGATCTGCTATTCTCATATTCTAAACCCGTTTTCTTAATTTCTTTGGGGAAAAAAAGTTCTACCTCAATGTTGTAAATAACCTATATTCTGTTCATGGAAATAGTGATAATGTTGCGGGGAATCTTCCGGTCACAGAAAATGAACTTATGCATTTTGATTGATTTCCCAAATTTCTCTTAATAAGTGTTTTTTGTTTTATCTAAAATTTTATTTACGAAAATAGGAAATAAAATCAGATATGTTCGGTAAATGACAAAATTTCTCTGAAATAAGTTAGTAGTACTATTCAGTAAATCATTTACTGCATTAGTTGAAAAGGATCTAAGTGAGTTGAGTATATATTGTCATGAATGGTTGATGAGAATGGAAACAATGAGTGTTGGTGCAAGTAGTAAATATCGAGATAGGATATCGATGTCAAGTAAAATCACTTGTATAGAGGATTTTTTTGTTAGAGTTGGGCTGTTGAATGAAAGATGATTATCATATGGACTGGAAAGTATTTGTGGGCATGTATAAGTCTCGATGTTTCCGTAATTAAGCATAACTGAATGATGAACTTCTATAATACCAAAAAATGGATGAATTTTCTATCAGCCGGACAATCATACAGTAATGAAAACATAACGCATCTCCTATTCGCCATAATACATAACGAGAAAATAAGACCGATATCAGTCAGTTAATTAATAAGTTTAGCATCCGCACATGCAGCGTGTTTATCATGGACGTGAATTGAATGATGACTTCATTGTACATTGCTTGTGTACTGGAAAATGAACTTCTGTATGAACTAAATGGACTGGAAATGAACTGATGTATGAACTAAATGGATTGAAAATGAACTGATGTATGAACTAAATGGATTGGAAATGAACTGATGTATGAACTAAATGGATTGGAAATGAACTGATGTATGAACTAAATGGATTGGAAATGAACTGATATATGAACTAAATGAATTGAAAATGAACTGGTGTATGAACTAAATGGATTGTAAGTGGCTCTTGATGCTATTGTGAAAAGTCAATTGATAACTGAAAAGTGCTGTTGCTTGATGATTGCGGAATGATATGTTGGTACGAAGTTGTAGTAATACGATGTGGAACAAACTGATCAATAAAACAAGTTTTGATTGTAGTCGGATTGGAAGAATTATTTATGATAATGGTGAAGAAACTGAATTGCTCATTAGAAAGGCTAATTTGCTTACTGTAAAAGTAGCAAAGCGACACTTTTCCTTTCAAATGTAGACGTGTAAACGAAAGAATTTCAAATTTTGGACAGCAGAGCTTCATAGCTTTGTTAATGCTTTCTTTTATCATTGTGAACAGTACATATAAACTATCGAGATATTCAATATGGTAACTGACAGCCGAGAATTCTTGAAATCAAGTTGAAAATCCGGTCCTAGCGATGAATGAAGAGATGTGTTATCTGGAGAGAATTGATAATTTGGGAAGTTAGCGACAAGAATTGATAATTTGGGAAGTTAGCGACAAGAATTGATAATTTGAGAAGTTAGCGACAAGAATTGATAATTTGGGAAGTTAGCGACAAGAATTGATAATTTGCGCAATAATTGTTACGAAAGGGTCATCATCAATCTCTTGTTCTCAATTTTAAAAAAGATTCATTGATAGAGAGATGATAAAATTTGGTCATTTTCAAGGGACTGAATTGAATTTAATCAGTACTTACTGTTTTGAGCATTACGTATAGCTTTTGCTCAATTTTCCTAAGTAAGGGTAATTTGATCGCAGAAATATTGCAATAATAATTGAATCTTTTAGCTTTTGAAATGAAAAGGTATTATGGGAGTATTATGGCGATTTTATGAAACTAGAAAATGTATCGAAAATTTATGAGTATTAGTATGCTGAAAAGACAGTGTACAAGTGAATAAAGAAAATGCTAAAATTATATGATAAAAATAAAATGAATCTTTTATCAGTCAATTAATCTTTTATCAGTTAAGTCAATTAATCTTTTATCAGTCATTATAATGCATTACATTTTATGTGATCTTTGCAAAATTTATTCGAATTTTCACTCATTAATTATATAGGCATTATATCGAGCGACAGGTCAAGCATATAAACCAATACTTCCAAAGCAATCATCAGTAGTACCGTCTAAAGTGCAAGGATTTGCTGATAAAGCAAGTAAACATGGAATGGATGAGTTGATTCAAGCGGATCCAATCAATTTTGATCACGATCATCTTTTCAGTAAATTGCAATCTCATACGTTGGATTTTCGACTTAATGAATCAACATGTTCATTAGTAAGTTATTATTCTTCTATTAAATAATTCAAAAACCATAATAACTGATAAATTTAGGAGCTAATAAGTAGCTAATAAGCTTGTTGTAGGAGCGATGTTTTTCCTTCCTAAAAATTTCGAGAAAATCGAATGATTTTTTAAAAAGCAAAAATTATGAACTGAAATAATTATAACTATTTTTAGGGTTGGTTCTCACCTGGACAAGTATTTGTGTTAGATGAATATTGCGCTCGTTATATGGTTCGTGGTTGTCATAGGCATGTTTCACTTCTCAATGATTTACTGAATAAGGCTGATGATGGCTTCTTTATTGATCCAACGCTTATGCATTATTCATTCGCTTTTTGCGCATCACATGTTCATGGCAATAGGTATCCATTTTATTACTTCATATCATTCATGTATCTAGCATGAATTCAGGATTTCTCTCATAATTTTCTTCATTTATGAGATTACAAATAGTCCGTATTGCGAATCCTCGAAGGACATACATATTTTGTTTGTCTAAAGAAAGCCAAATTTAGCACTTGATAAATGTTTCAAATTGATGATCAGATCTAAAACTACTAGTATTTGGAAGTATACTTTTGGTTTAGTGGAAACTTCTAGAAACATTCCCATCAAATAAATAACTTGCATAATTCAACGGACCTTTCGTTTGTTGAATTATACAATCGCAACCAATGTCGATCTGTAAAAGTTCCAAAATAAGAACTTTAAAATGTTTCATGTTCAAATATGATTTTTGTACGAAGAATGAAAATAGAGAATGGATATATGGTGCAAATCGCTGTACATTATTATATTGAATTCTGTTATGTTTTAGAATTATTTTTTAAAGTTGCTTTATGTAAGTTCTACTTTTCGTTTAAATTTTCAAATATTTTAATTTTCAGGCCAGATGGAGTGGGAACGGTTACATTAGAAGAGAAAGAAAAATTTCAGGATGTTAAGGAAAGATTAAGAACGCTACTTGAAAAGCAGATCACAAACTTTAGGTGCGATTTTTTTTCTTTTTTTTTTGAAAAAGTACATCTTTCAGTGCACAAGTTCATACATAGAATTAGCTTTACCTATACGAAGAAAATAAAAATTGGTTTGCTTTTGAATAGAAGCACCATTTGCAGGTATTGTTTTCCTTTTGGTCGACCCGAGGGTGCATTGAAAGGAACGTTATCATTACTCGAAAGGGTTATTATAATTTTCTGTGATATTCTTTATTAACAGTTTTGATTTTTCGTTATTTGCCAGTATATATCACTGTTTGATAGCAGCTATGATCTAATATGTCTTATAGGTCCTAATGAAAGACGTTGTTTCACCAGTACCTCCAGAAGAAGTTCGAAACGTCATCCGAAAATGCCTTCAAGATGCAGCCTTAGTCAATTACACTCGAATTTGTAATGAAGCGAAGCTTGAGCGTGAGGTTTTACACCAAGGTCACTCCAGCAAATAGTTATACATCCTGCATGCAGAGCTGTTTTGAAAAGCATGCTTTAGTCGTTAATGCAGAAAATTTCAAAATGAAAAATATTTCAGGGATTCAGTGAATTATTTGAAAACATGGTTAACATAGCTTTGGTCAGGAAATTTTCTCTTTTCCTTATAATAAAAGGCTGCATTTGTGGGGTAACAGAACTTGTCTCTTGGATTTTCGAAAGCGTTCGTTCTTGTAACAAATCACTGAATTGCTTGTTAGGATTTAGAAATGATTCGGAAATGCTAGAAAATGTGCATGACTTACTGGTGGGCTATTTTTTTTTTTTGTTAAATGCAAGGAGTTGTAACATTTTATTATTTAGGATCGAAAAAATTTCGGGTTTATATAGAATTTGTAAGTTGATGCGAATTTCGGTACGTCTTCTTTGGTGCGATCGCAACTGTAATATAGTTTTTAGAGCGTATGGGTATGGATATTAGTCCTCAGCAGAGGATTGATGACATGATACGAGTGACGGAATTTTGCATTGATTTGTTGAGAGAAAACGAAGAGCATCATGGTGATGTATGTTTATTTTATTTGATAATCTCTTACTTTTTTTTACATTACTTTAGCTTTTACTTTTTAAAAACACGTAATTTGCATACAGGCATTCACTTGGTTCAGTGACCTTCTTGCTGACCATTCAGAAATATTTTGGTCACTTTATTCGGTGGATTTGGATGCAGCATTAAATGTACAGCCACCGGACTCGTGGGATTCATTTCCATTGTTCCAGCTGTTGAATGATTTTTTAAGTAATAACCGTAAGTTGCAATCATTACTTTTTGGAAAACAAGATATTTCTTACAATATTATAAGACCATTAAATCACGTGTTGACCATTGATTCACTACTGAAGTTCATGAATAAAGTAGTTGATGTTATGCAGAGGGATCCACACAGCAGATTTCATTTTTCTACTTCTTTTTTTTAAAGTTTATCAGTTCAAATGATAAAAAAAATGCTACCTGCAGACAGTGCTTGATGAATACTGAATCACTTTGATCATCTTGGTTCATCAAAATTTTTACTTTTTGATGTAACTGTTTAGGTTAGCAGCAAAGACTTACATGACTGTTACAAAAAGCATATTTTTGTAAGTTTTCATAATTTTTTGGAGAAAACATATGTAAAAATCACTTTCCTAGCTCATATTTTATGCACTTTTTTACTTATAGCTCATCTTAAGAATGGTATTTTTCATACAAAATTGATCCAGCAATTCTCAAGTAAAGTAGTTCGCTATGCTGATTTAATGGAGCAGTCAATATCACAATCTATTGAGAGGGGCTTCGCAAGAGAAAGATGGGAAGTACGCAAGTAAGCTTGTAATTTTTGCTTGAACATATATGTTTTAATCTATGTTCCCATAACTTCAATTTGATATATGTTAAATTTCTTGAAATGATTTTGTATCTATCAAATTCGGAAATTTTCTAGGGATGGTTGTGCTACATCTGAAGATACTTACTGGAAACTGGATGCTTTGCAAAATTTCATAAATGATTTGAATTGGCCAGAGGAAGAGTTCTCGAAGTATCTACAAATTAGAATGAAAGCCTTAGAGAGCGAAATGATTAACAAATGCGCAAATCGGTATATTTGAATTTGAATAAAAGTCAACAACATGGTTTAATATACTTCCTTGCTACATTAATCCGAATTTTTTCAGTACTTACCAGTGTTTTGATTCGTACATGCAGCGAGCACGAAAATCAACGGATTATGTCTTGCCTTCAGAAGTGTGCGTTATGATCAACGTAATCTTCTCATCGAAATCTCGAGCGGCAAAAATAGCAATAGATTCGGGAGAAGTGTGTTCATCTATTTTAATCAGTAGATAAATAGATTAAAATTGTCTGTTATGATCAATGTTGGCATGTTGTTGTTCAACCAGAAAAATTAGCAGTGCAGCTCACAATAAAACCATAAATCGTCAGTTTATAGATTCTATAAATCTAGGTTGATCAAATACCGCTTCATCTACTATTTCGCTGAGGAAAGCGGTGTATAGATTTTTCAGTTGGACTAAGGAAGTTATGTAAGTAGGTCAGATAACTTGGACAATGGAAGCGGCCTCTGTTATTGGTTACTTATATAGGAAATGCTGGAAGTTTTGTTTCCAGTAAATTTTTTACGTGGGGTTTATGTAGTTGCTTCTGTTTTCTCCGTTTTACACTGCAACCGATAATTTAAGCGATTTTTAGTATAAATATCAATCTAAACTGGACGAAACTCTGGACACCATGTTGAAAGATATGGAAACATGTATTGAAGACAAGGTTCAATTTTGACTTATAACGTAAAGGAATCGCTAAGTTTCGTTAGTGCAGAGAATAATCATTAACAACCAAACCAGCCAGTAGATTAAGAAACAATTTGATGAATATTATTTGGAGTCTACTTCTAGAAGTACATATAATAATGAAATTGATTAGATTGTAGAAGATCTGAAGTTAATGTGAGATTTTAATGTTCTTTTCTTTGAAATCTTGCATGATGACACGAGGAAGTTTTTCAAATAACTAAAGCGTACTATGCTTGCTTCAGCTGTTGTCAGTTTTGGAATATGTTTTGTCTCGATTAGCACGTTATGATGAGGGGAATCCAATCGGCGCGATCCTCTCAATTGCGGTGTGTTTTAGCAGTTAATTTTATTAAAACTTTTCTGGCAGATATTTCATGTATCTGCATTTTCCCTGAAATTTATTTTAGCCAAAGCCAACAAATATCTTCAACAAGGTGAAAAATATAGTTGGTGATCAAGGAATCGTTAGTAATTTGACAGGCAGCACTGCATCATCGCCACAAAACATGGTATTTTTGTGAAGCATTATTTTATAGATCTCTGCACAGATTATAATGTAGATGTAGAAGCTGCCGTTATTACATAAATCAGAATAGTTTGATCTTTTTCAGAAATCGACTGTAAGTCAACCTCAGAACTCAAATCATTATGGACATTCTTACGTAACTTTCATGCGAGTTTGCACGGAACAGTTGAGGCAGGTAGTAGTCGACGAACTGTGGGTGAACGCTCTGTTTGAAGTAATTTACTTAATTTCTTCATGTCAGGTTTGAATGGCAGTAGACAAGAAAATAAAGTGCAAAACTTAGAATAAAACGTTGATTTGAGCAAGTAGATATCTTCTGCCTGGAAAATTTCTGCAGATTATAATTTAAAAAAAAAAAAGACCATTTTATTTATACTGCCTCCCGCTAGTGAAACTGAGAAGGAACTTTTTTCACTCCGGTTGTTGTTCGCTAGAATATGATTTTTTTTTAGCACTGGTACGAGGGCCAGATGAAAATGCTCAATGACTGGCTGACCGAAAGGCTCCAGCAATCCCTTTCTCAGTATCAGTTAACATGTCTTACATTCATGGTCAAGGTAAATTTAACTGAATAGTGGATACTAGTTTCCGATTTTTTCCTCTTACAAAATTAATGGTTAGCCTTCAACAATACACTAATTTTGTAGCAGGTAGATCTTTTGTTTTTATTACTTTGTCGAGTGCTTGGTTTATATAAAATTCATAATTTCTAGAAAATATATTCCGATTCGGAGTTACAAGGTGTTGATGATGACCGGCTCAACAACAAAACATATCAGTCGATAATGAGAAGGCTACAAATTGAAGAGGCGAACTGTGCATTAAGTGACAATGCTTCCGGGCATGCAAACATATCGATCAGCAATCATGCACTTTTTGATAACGCTACTCAAGCAGTTACGAATGTTAGTAGTTTGGTGGAGGGTGCTAGTGCCAAAATGTTTTCTCTTTTCAAGTAAACTGGTGATGAAGATGCAAATGAATGTGAATAATTCGCTTCAGTTAGTGATAAGGCAGTCTGCTTCGTCAGAATTCCTCCAGCTTTTGTGCCATAAATACCACGGATACAGTTGGTTACACCATTGCTGAAGCAAGAGCATTCATTATTGGAGAATTTCTTGGTCAACGGATTAAGAATAGGATGCATGGATTAAGAGAAGCAATCGAACTGAAACACAGATGGATTTTGGATGTTATCTACCCTCTTCGACCTAACTAAAAGACTTAGCATCATCGGCCCAAAGAATCTTCAGACACAGGTAACCAAACTTCCACAAATCCATCTCACTACATCAAACATATATCGTTGCGCAAAAGGCTCCACCAAGAGTATTATGTAGTGAGTGGTTCATGTATGAAACACTAGCGTACTGCAAAAAATGCCGAAATTGTTTCTTTGAAACCAGTAAACTTTTTTTAAAAAACTTCATCTCCCGCCATGAACTATTAATGATCTTTAAACTACGCGTCGATCATTTTGGAGATATTCCGCGAAGTTATCGCAACCCGGCGGTGGTTGCATCTATAAAATATGTCAACTTTAATCTTAAAATGCACTCACTACCTCTGCTCCCTCCCTCAATGATTTTATTTTACTCCATGTAAATCTATATGAAAACCGGCCCAATAGCTAAATAAATACACGAAAGATATAACATGGAAATAAACAGTCGAAATCTACAGAATTATCAAAGGTATATGGATAAATGCTGTCAAATCAGTTTGACGATCAGAATGAGCAAGCAAAACAGTGTCCATCAAGTGCATCCTAATGGAATAAAGTAGTCAGTTAAAAAACATTTGTTCGAAACAACCTGCGAAAGTAAAAGATCTTAACAGGAAAGTTAAGAAGAAAATAATTACACATCTCAAACCATACCAAATTAGAAACGGGAAACAATGAACGCGAATCACAATTTAATGAGAGCAGAACACCAAACTATAACCCGAATAGAAAACTGATGTTTAAGTCAATCCATACAAGAGATTAAAATTATGCATATCATACATACCGCGCCTTGCAGTGAAATCACTCAGTGAAATATCGCAGCAAAAAATGTCCAGAAGTTTCCCAGTTTGCGCTGAACAGGAATCTTAGCGCTAATTTTTGGACATTGGCTACGTAATATAAGCCTTGTAGTATGTATCGCTGTAATCAGTAAAATGTAAATAGAAATAAGTGCAAAAAGCACTAACTGTGTATGGAGCAAATATAAACAAAAAGCGCAATAGTGCAGAGATGAGATATTCGAGAAATATATAGCTAGTAATAAAATAACTTGATAAAAGTTTTGTTCATCTAGTCAACAAAACAAGAAAATCATCTCAAAGATCAAAGCCTATAAATACTAAATATCTGTACCATTTAAAAATATAAATTATTGTCTTTCCAGAGAGTATTTTTTTGATGATATGCTTTTATAGCAGTACTTCTTATAAAAATAAAATTCCACTTGTTATCAGAGAAATTTGCAAATGAGAATAATCTAAAATGAGCGCGCTAACATATTTTTATATAGGAGAGTGAACATACATTTGCAATAACCATAAAAGTTTATCATTTCGTCATGAAAGATTTCATTCCTGTCTTAATAAAGCATCGAAAATCAGGTTTTCTCAACAATGAACCCAATGTCAGTGGTCAACAAAAAAAAAGACATGACAAAATAAAAAAGCACTCAATAAGTAAGCAATGTAAAATATCATTTTTTCCAAATCGTACACAAAATTTGGACTCTGAAGCTGGAAAATTTTAAGTATTGCAAACGAAGAAATTTAAACTTATAAGCAGGAAATGTAATTTACATTTAAATATTATTCTACACATAGATCCATAATAGCTTTAAGCCTTGCAAAAATTCAAGAAGACATTACGAAGTTCACAGTATTACTTTCTTTTCCTCTCTTCCTTTCCAAAAAATAATTCAACTAAGCGTATATTTTTAAGAAATTACTTGTAACAATTTATTAACAAGATTGGTTGATCGGTCTAATATCACTAATTTATTGTAATCAGAGAGCTACCAGGAATCTAGCATACAAAATTCAGAACAACACTAACAAAAGCTGTCAAGAAACTGACGAAAAACTCTCTATTAAAACTTTTACGATTTGCTAACTGGACACCATGGTATAACTGCCATTATATAGTACTGTAACGAAATATAACTACAACTGGCAAACGCCTAAAAATATCGCCATTGCATACACAAAATGGACATTTTGGAACGTACGAAACTCAAAAATACGGAAAAAATTTCCCGTCATAAATATGAAATTACAGTAACTAAAACAGTCTCCAAAAAATGTTGCGTGTTTTTGGTGGTGCTAATATTGTAATTCAAACCGGAAAATGAATACGATACACATCAGTAGCAAAGTTTTTCATTTTCATCAATGAATAAGTTGTTGCGTTACTAATAATGATTGTCGCTTCAGTTTGATTCATCTTTTCATAGTTTCTTTACTGGTTGAGAAAATGAATGATGCAGGGAAGACAGTAATATAAACAAAACTTTTATAGAATTCACAAAAGTTGTTCTGATTTCGTGCATATTTTCCAACACTGGAATGCTTAAACTATGACTTCATTTACGTTTACCACAATAAAATCAACTTTAAATGTATCTTTCTGTTTATATCGTTACAATACATTGTCAATGAATGGGACAATAAATATGCTTTGTTACAATTCGATATTGACAATTCATTCTGTCTCAGAAAAATGAATTTTAGCAAATGAAAACTATCAAAATACTCAAAATACATATTCCATTGTTGCATTAAAAAAGCCGTAAATACTAATTAAAAAATTTAATTTCAATAGCAAATTTACCAGTAGAAATGTAAAAAAGTGTTTGCGACCAAACTTTGTTCTCCCTCTTTTGACTTTATACGTTCTGCAGCCTCTTTTTGTCTTCACATATTTTCTTGAATTTTAGGTTCCGCAACTAACTCAACCCCAACAACATGATTAGGCCTTAAATAAATACAACTAAAATTAGAAAAGAAGCAAACGGCATTTACGTTTACATTAAATTCGTTATCATCTTTTAAACCAATTTAGAAATTAAATCATCTTAAATTTTCATGAAGGAATATAAAGGTATTCCGAAATCACCTAATACATTTCCTAATTGAGGAAAGTTTTTCAAAAAATTATTTCATGCAATTTTAATACTCGGATAAAGTGCTTATACATATATACATATAAGGATCTTCAAAAAAAAAAAAATTGCTTCAAAAATTTAGGAGTGGTTGATTTCTTTAGAGCACTGAATTTGACGCATATATCATTGCCAGACTTAGACACAATATGTTCGCCTGACAGTTAATTAAAATATGAATTCAGCATCAGGAAAGATGAAAGTATTTGACAGAAACATTGTAATATTCGAGCAGAAAAACAAGCATGTATATAGATAGCACATACTATTGGCATTTCAAAATCACTTCTACACAGAATTACTGGACGAACTGAAACAGTGGATGGTAATGCATGATAAAATTTTGTAATATAATTAGATACTGTTTGTAAAACAAAGAAAATGGTGCAACACAACACAAACTTCTAAAAACTGCTCCACGAAAACATGTTAACATGAACAAATACTCTTAAACATTTAACACAGTTTTAAAAGATCTAACAAGATCATAATTATGATTGCTTCAAGTAAGAAAAATAGTAATAATCATCACTAGGTTCATCATGCAAGTAATCACCTCACTAAAATAATCGGGAAATATTTTCATGTTAAAAGAAAGTTTCACAAGTAAAACTATGAACCATTACCTAGAAATCAGCTGGAAATAAGAAATTTGCTGAGTTTCAAAAAAAGTTACTAGAACAGCAACCCATGGAAAATCTAAAAGTTGTAACACATAAAATAAACTGTAAACAAAGAAGTACTGGCATGCGTTGTTACAACCATATTCGGCATTACAATGCTATGAACAAAAGTTGGAATATCCTAGAAAGCATCACTACCGATACCACCGAAATATTATTAATACTACAATTACGAAAATATAAACTTATCGACTACATCAAAAGAGTTACAACTGAAAAGTGAAATTTATAATTTCAAACAAACAACTAGAAGATATATATAACTTTGTTTGGAAACATTCTCAAACTATATGATCTTGTGTTAGCGTTAACGTTTGTATCTCTATGTTTTGTTTCATATCTCCAAAAGGTAATTAATTATCAGCGCAACGAACGAAAAAGGGAAAAACACAGAAAAACACAAAAAAAAAAAAGAAAAACTGAAAAAAATAGCAAGTTATTTCACTATTTCTTTGCTAACTTGGTATTTGCTATAACTAAAATTGACGTTTTTGTCCAAAAAAGAAACGTTATCATGATTGATGACGTCCCACTCCTTAATCAATTGCTAGTTTACAAGATTTACACCACAAAATTTACATAATGCTCGTATCAGCATCAACAAAACTCTTTGAATTTTTATACATTACAGTTCTAATGTACGATATTTAAGTTAAGCTTTTTTTCTTTTGTTTAAAGCTTTCATATAACATAGAAATCCATTCGCCTGCAAATGTGCAACTTTCATCGGTCTTCAAATTTCGAAAAATAATCCAAAATGACATTTTTGCATTTTTTTTACACCTTTATGCTGACTTTCCAGATTTCAGGTTAATATTGAAAAAAGTAAACTACAACAAAAAATAAAAATGAAAAGAACAAAGCAAAATTGTACTATATCGACCTCAACAAATGTTCCGCATTTACACACTCACTACTCATTACTGAATTCAAGAAAAAAAAAAAAATAATTCTCAGCATTATTCATGTCTCTGCAACACGGTTAGAATTTACAGGTTTCTTGAAAATGGAATCATCTTTACACATTATTAAATTTAAAAATTGCAGCTGCCATCATAGCACTAATCGACGGAATGTTTCTGTAAATGTAATCCTAATATATGAGGTAAAAAACCGTACGGAACCCACTAACCACTTAATTTGGAAAGTATTTTAGCTTCCTCTTTGAATGTAATCCTGATTTATGAGGAAAAAAACCGTACGGAACCAACAAACTGCTTAATTTGGAAGGTATTTTAGCTTCCTCTTTGAATGTAATCCTGATTTATGAGGAAAAAAACCGTACGGAACCAACAAACTGCTTAATTTGGAAGGTATTTTAGCTTCCTCTTTGAAAGTAATCCTGATTTATGAGGAAAAAAACCGTACGAAACCAACAAATCGTTTAATTTGGAAAGTATTTTAGCTTCCTCTTTGAATGTAATCCTGATTTATGAGGAAAAAAAACCGTACGGAACCAACAAACTGCTTAATTTGGAAGGTATTTTAGCTTCCTCTTTGAATGTAATCCTGATTTATGAGGAAAAAAACCGTACGGAACCAACAAACCGTTTAATTTGGAAAGTATTTTAGCTTCCTCTTTGAATGTAATCCTGATTTATGGGGTAAAAAACCGTACGGAACCAACAAACCGTTTAATTTGGAAAGTATTTTAGCTTCCTCTTTGAATGTAATCCTGATTTATGAGGAAAAAA